>VDFB02001879.1:0-67099 GCA_007258455.2 Sequoia sempervirens
TACCCAAAATCATGATTCAATTTGTTGGACATGTTTTTAAGTGCATTTTTAAAAGGTGAATGTTGAACCCTCACAACCACAATTAATGTGATGGGTAAATTTGAAACTCCAAATCTAAGTTGGATTTTTGTGTGTTTTAGGAAGTGAATCCCAAGTGTTATAAATACAAATTCTCTCCTCATTTTAGTGGTTGATCATTCATTTTTTCCATATATACTTCCAAGTGCCATGCTTTCTCTAGGGTTTCAAATCATGTATGGCCAATTCTTCAGGAAGGCTATGAATGCATGAAGCATATCAAGGTCAAAATATTGTAAAGGGTATTAATAGCTAAATATCTCCAAGCTTACTTGTGTATTCTTAGAGAAGTTTATAACACTTGGTTAGGGTATCTTCTTACAACATTTTTTAGTATCATTATATTAAAAATTTGATAAATGTAACAACTTTTTAAAAATATTACAAGCTATGTAATAATCATTTATACTTTTCATATGAGCTTCTACAATATGATTTTGGATGAATAAGTATATTCTACTATTTTACACCTCTCATTTGATGCATTTCATGCTTAGATGTGTTCCTAATTTTGGTGCTTTGGAAGCTAATTTTTTTTCTCAAAAAAGTTTTTCCATGATATATTAGTATCTCTCTTTCATGTGGTTCTAGTTTTCTTTTATTCTAGTTACATTAATTTTGGCGCTTTGGAGGCTAATTTTTTTTTTTCTCAAAAAGGTTTTTCCATGATATATTAGTATTTATCTTTCATTGTGGTTCTAGTTTTCTTTCATTCTAGTTACTATATCAAAATACTAAAAAAAATTGTGTAGATTGAATAGCTTGTGATATTTGTCCTTGTATGATAAAGTACTTATTTCCTTGCAAGCTCTGGATGTGATAATTGTAAGACTATTGTATTTGTTGGTATGTGGCAACTGATCATGCAAGTAATGTACACTCGTATCAAGAAATGGGGTTCAGGGCATCACCTCGAAAAAAAATTTGTTTACACATCAAGGTTTTTTCCCGTTGACACATCAAGGTTTTCCCACTGACACGTCAAGGTTTTTTCTCATTGACACATCAAGGTTTTCTCGTTAACACATCAAATGAAAAAGGACCTTGTAAAACCCTAATTCTAGAAGGTTCCAAAAGGCTTGTTATAAGCAGTTGAGATGTATGTTATGGTATGGTGTTCGCGAGATTGTAATTTGTTTTGCACTGGATTATAAAATCATAGGATGGTTGAGTTTATGTGGATGTAGCCCATATTGGATGAACCGTGTTAAATTTCTATGTTAATCTCTTTTGTGTTATTCTTCATTGTTATTTCTAGGTTATTTAATCTGCATATAATTGTTAATATTTATTGCTCCAATCTACCTGAACCCTAACAATTTTGCATGCCCTATGGTCCAATTCTAACTTTCATGATCAAATTTTTGACCTTTAGGCTTTAAAAATTAGAAAGTGGTTGTCATTATATTCTAGTTCAATCCAACTCCTACAAATTTGATCTTCGTATCCATGCCCTTGAACCTAATACATAATTTAGAACCTAGAAATGTTTCCTTGAACTTTGCACTTTAAGTCTTTAAAATATTTTTACCTCTAATATCTAAAAATGATGATTCTAAAAAGCATCGTTGGAACTTTTACTAGGGAAGGAAAGTTTATTAACTTCCCACATTATACCCTAGTCAAGACCTTTGATTAATTCAACAATTTCAAATAATTTGGAATATACACCAAGCAAAAATGTAAAAACCTATGGTTGTCCTTATGATTTACAAATTTTGATCTAGCCAATTCTTTTATGATCAAATGATAATTCTCTCTCTTATTAATGGATCCTCTAAATGACCTTGGGATTTCTCTTTCTGTACAAAATCCTAATATATAAATTTGAATATTTTATGATTTAGTTGGCAAGGAATAACTATCTAGAGGCAAGTTGACTTGGTCCCATGTTTAAATTTGAATTTAGAAATTTATGGGCCAATGCTTTTATGATCGAATGATAATTCTCTCTTATTAATGGATCATCTAAATGACCTTGGGATTTCTCTTTCTATACAAAATCCCAATACATAAATTTGAATATTTCATGATTTAGTTGGCAAGGAATAACTTGTTGGAGGCAAGTTGACTTGGGATGTTTAAATTTAGAAATTTATGGTTGAAGGAAAAAGTGTGGACCCAACAAAAATTATGGTATTTATCTATGCGCTACTATGTAAGCCTACTTTCTAGCCTCAATCACCTACACAACAATGCACAATCTTGCACACAAATCATCATTCATGCACAACCCACACAATTCCAAGACCCGTGCCATTCATCCACTCACAATTCCTTGCATAATATTCCCATGCATGCAAAATGCTTAGAACCATGGTGCACAAATAAAATGACACTTTCCAAATCTTATGCAACCTTTTGCATCACTCACTGCTCATGTAGTGATAGGGATTGTGTTGAATAATTTTACTAACTTTATTTGGGTTTAGTGCTATATTTACACTTATATACATTAAAATACATAAGGAATATAGCACATAACTTTATGTAGAATGTTTAGAAAAATATCATAACATCGTGCATCAATCCAACACACCTTATAGAGTCATTTCATGACAAATCATTGGTCAGCATGATGTTTGAATAAAATATTAATGGTCAAGAGATGAAGTGTCATAAGTGGAATCCTAAACAATTCAACATATATAATGGCCTTTGTTTTTTGTAACCATGTAATGTATAAATATACATTTGTAACATAAATAATAAGAAAATAGGAGATTAGTTTTAGTTAGATATAGGGTAGATGGGAGAAAACATTCATCAATAACTTGAGAGTGTGTCATGTACTAAATACACACATTAATAAAATAGTTTGTTCCAATTCTTGTATTCTTCTTTATGTAAACCCTTATATCTATATTGCTTATGCATGCATGCAACACATCTAAGTCTTTATCTATGCTTTTGTATCGTAGATGACCTAATATCTAGATCATTGATTTCAAAGTAGTTCATCTTGCATGTCCTATCAAATGTGCTTGGATTATTCAAGCCTTGACATCAAACCATGAGGTCCATCAAATTACTTCCTAGTTTGTTTCAAATATATTTATATGGAAGAATCATAAAGTACAGTCCACATGATGATTAAAGATGAAGTCTCAAGCTCTCTTCAAGAATAACTAACATTTTTTGAATTCCTTTAATGAGTGGTTTCATCAACACAACTATTAAGTAAATTTCTTGGTGGTCAATGATAAGTACAAACATTTATATCTCCATTAGAACCAAATTACCATTCATCACTCCTATACACCCTTAACCATGCTTAATGTAACAAGAATATTTAATAATTTTGTACAATTTTAGTTCAATATTGATGTGTGTATACTTGTTACTTTTCTTGTGATTTTGATGATCGTAAGGCCACTGGTTATGTGTCAAAAGATGAATTCTAAAAAAAAGGATGTATATCAAGAAGAGAAGAATTCTAGATTTGTCATTTTTATAGAACTTTGAAATATTTGGAGCTATGCCAAAATTATCATGGAATGGATCACTATAAACATAATTTTGGAGACTTAGGCTTGACATTTTCTCAAGTTATGGATGCCACCTGAGCTGCCAATATTCATAATTTAATTTTCTTGTTTACAATAGTTATTTAAAAATAGTTAAATTAATTTTTAATTAATAAAAATCAAATTTCTATTTATGTAATCCATGTAACTAACTTTTAAAAGTATCACGACCTGTTACCATGATGCCTTAAATTTGGGAATAGGTTATAGTATAAATGCATCTTTGTAATAGTTAGTACAAATAGTTCTAAAATTTTATGATATCTAATTTTCTCTACAAAATAAATAATAGAAGAACCTATTGAATGACTAGTTGGTGATTGTTGAGAGTGTGATTGCATGTTGTGGATGATTATATGAATTGAGAAACTTAAAACCTTTGTCAAGTTGGTCACTCAATTGAGGATTTAAATATACAAGTAGAGATAAGTATCTAAGTTCATGATTAATTTATGTAACTTGCATAATTCATGTTATTGTAAACATACAAGTTAAATGTGTATGTAGACACCTAAAATATGACCTTACCCAACCACACCTAATTTTAGTATATCCTAAGCCATTAATTAAATAAATATTATTATTTATTTAATTATTCCCATCCTTTTCCCATATTTATCATAATCCTTTAATTAATTAAATGTTTATTATTTATTTAATTATTTTCCCTTCATGATGATCCCCTTAATTCAATAAATATTTTTATTTAATTAATTTCTCTTTTTCCTTAATCTTTATCCATTTAATCCTAGCCATTTGATTCCATTTACATGGATCACAACCTAAACTTATAATCATGTGACAAGTGTCCCTCTCACATGACTAACTAAGACCTTGTCTAGATTCATTGAACCTAGAGACTTTCCAAAAGTTAATCTAACTTTTTATCTCATCCATCCATTTCATATCACACCTCTTAATAATATTCATTCATATAAAGATATTCCCTAATGCACATCCCAAACCTAACATTTATCCTCGTGTGATATTATTCACATAACTACAACTTTATATCCAAGCCCTAATCCTCATTCAATCCTAACCATCCATTAACCAAACTATCTCAGCCCTTGATTTCCTTCTTGGAAATTATATAAATGAGAGGCCTTACTTCCCATTCTATAATCTCCCATATTCATATCCTTATGTTGCATTTTTCTATCTACTTCTTCCATAGCCTAGCTAATATTTCATTATCATATCCTCATGTTATCCATTTGATCTATCATCTTATCAATCCTATCATAATGATACTTGTATAAGCAACCACATTCCTCCATCAACACATCAAAAAATCAAATCAAGTGGACCAAGGGTGCACTCTACTTCTACCCTAGCTGAGGATAAAGAAGGATTTTAGGTGAAGGTATTGTGTGTGTATTGCATTATCTTCTACGTTATTTACCTTTAATCCATTGTCTTGTCCTTAGTGTACAATATGATTAGTGTATTTAATGTTATCTATGACATTTTATGTATATGTTGCATTTATATGTGAGTTTGTGTAAAAGACTACAAAAACCATAACTCTAGAATAGGTTGTTGAAAACCATTTTAAAAAAAATAAAATATCTATTGCGATAGAGTAACAAATTCCCAAGAAACTATTTGTAGAAAATACCTTTACAAAATAGAGAGAAACCAAAGGTTATTTCACCAAAACAAGAGTGAATAAAAATGAGATGCTAAATTACATAATGATACAAGATTTTAAAGCCATGAAAATGCTGACAAGTAAGAAAACTACCCACATGGGAATAAAAAACTAATTTCCTAGGATTAAATGCAAACTATCTGGCTAAGTTAAAACTTAAGCATAAATATAATTTACTCTAACACCCTCCTTAAGTGCAACTTAGGGAGAATGAAGATGCAAAATGCAATATGGGTCCTGGCTACACAACCATGTTAAGTACCCATTTACAATGCAAAAAGAGATCTCTCACAACCAGAGAAAAGGAGAAAAAACCTGTGCGAAAAAACCCCTCTCCAAAAGAGAGAAAAGAAAGAAAAAAAGATGTATGGATGGAGGACTCAATCACACCCCCCAAGGACTACATACATCATATATATACAATCAATGGCCCCCCCATAAAGAGGGAAAGAGAGAGACTATATAGCCCCCCCATAATGTGTAATCACCTGCAAAAATGGTAAGTGTCTGAAGACAAAACATGATCCATTGTCGACAAACAACTTGTCTCCCTTTTAGAAGAAAAAAAACTAAATACAAATGTAGGTATGCTTCCCAAAGAAGCATGAATATGTATGATGATGTCTCTATAATCTACTCATGTGTTGCCAAGACCTTGGAAGATGATGCCACGAACCAATAAGGAACATGCCCAATCACAACAGAAGGTGACAAACAAGGTACCACTAGAAACTAATCCTAAACAATATCCAAAGACTAAAATGGGGTGACAACAGTTGTACCATGGGATATAACCTTAAATGTGTCCTCCAAATCTGAAATATGATATTTTGCAAACAATGAACTAATGTTCAACAAATAAGAATCCCAATCAGGAAGACAATGAGATACTGGTGATGAATCACTAGATGTGCGCAATGAATCATCAACACAAAATGAATGATCTTGCAAAACAAGAATGATAGGAGTCTCAATCAATGACTCTTCACAACGAAACACTAAAGGCAAAAGGTACATCAACTGTCTCTAATGGAGAAGGAGCATTTGAAGAACCCTCATCATCCTCATCTGAAGACTCAAAGTATTCCAAAACCTCAAACTCCTGCATAGTAGCAGGATCATAGGGTATCCTGTTTGAAAAATGAAGAGGCACAAGACAATCTAAAACAAGATCATCTGGGAATGGAAAGGTATCATGATCTCCATGTATCTCCCAAATTTTAATCCAAAGAGTATATGGACACTCAAAATGATCAACAACATCTAAAGTGGCATCATCACTATGCATTGTAATAACTCTTAGGACATGATCCCTTTTGTAATTCCAAGCAAACTTCTTATTATCCATACCAAGAAGGGGAACAAGATTATATAGGTATGGAAAAAGATGAAGCCATCTCAAGTGCTTCAATATACCATCTCTCTACTATGTATAATTTCCCTTTTGCAACATAATCATAGCAGGATGCAAAGAAAACCCTATAATCAACTATGACTCCAAAAAACAATAAGACAGTAACCTTCAACAACAACTAGAAACTCCTAAATATTGCAAATAAAGGCAAAACCAATATCAAACTTCAACAAATTAAAAGCACCACCAAACAACAAAAAATGAGAGAAATTCCTCAACCACTGCAAAGGTGACGAAAATACCTTTTTGTTGAGCATGTGACCATATCCTTGAGCAGAGGCAAAAATAAATAGGGTCCCTTAAGACCAAATTAGGAAATTAAAACTCAAGCAAGGCACCATCACCAAATCAACATGAGCACCAATCACAAAGCACCACACGCTAGAGGCAACCTCTTCACAATCTTATGAGCCTTACTCACAACTAGCAATCACTCTACAATGCTATATGAATAAAAGGTCCTCCATGCTACGAATGCGGGATAATATCTTTAACAATGGTAAAAAATAGTGAATTTTTCTCACACCCAACAAAGAATAGCCACGAGGAAGATGGAAACCCTAAAGTGAAATATTTAGGGGAAAATTTATAAAATATAAAGTTTCAAAAATATTCACCAATAAACCAAAGGGCATTGCACAATGGGAATCAAGCAAAGATTGCTCTTCAATCAAGAATGACTCCAAACAGAAAAGATTAGTACAAATAGAGGTAAATCCACCTTCATTAAATCAAATGCCACATTGAAATGCTTCTTCCAAGAGAAACACAACCATGGGCCTCTATGAGAATCGGGCCTTCCAATCACAGCAATGAAATCTCTACATAAAAAAATGCAAATCACGGCCTATCATACAAAGAATCACCCTCCAAAAATAGAGAATCGGTCTTTTGCAGAAACAACCAAGCCTTCAATGCTAAAAAAATGCCTCCATGTGAGAGATCGAGCCCAGGGAACTCCAAGCAAAGATTGAGATTTACAACCTCCTTTGTCTTCAATGCACGCAGGTTCAATCACAGACTACCCCCAATATGTCCAGTGGAGAATAAGGGCAAGACCCATTTTGAATGCAAAAACCAACAATGAAACACCATAAATGATGTCGCCTGTGTGTAATGAGATCACGTAGTCAAGCCAACAATAAATTGCAGTCACCCAAAAAAATCTCAGCTTGGTGCACTCCTTTTCAGGTTTTATCGCAACCTCCAAAATTGATTCTCAAAACAAAAAAACATCTCCACACAGAAGAGTATCGACCCCTCTGAGGATGAATTGCACTTGCATGAAAGGAATGAAACCCACATAAATGAAGGAAATTGTGCCTTCTTCACTTCAATGTAGGTTTGAATGGCAACCTCCAAATACAGTTATGAAATTGTGCCCTCAACAATCAAAATGTGACTGCCAGGGAAATGACCAATTTTCAAACTAAGAATTGGGTCTTTTCAAATATGGTTGGAAACAAGAAAAATTCTTTGCAAAAAAGGTGAATCACGTCTCCAATTACATTAAGAAGCCTTGCCAAGGATTCCAACGCCTAGCCAAGTATCAGCTCCTCACATAGAGAAAAATCACGGCTCCCTAATATTTGCCAGCAACAAGAAAAATGAATATCGAATAGGCAATTTTGAAATTTAGAAAATTTTAAATGCAAAAAATGAACGATCTCACACACTCCAGTGAAAACTCTTAAGAAGGATTCACAGATTGGGAGGCTCTGATACCATGATAGAGCAACGAATTCCCAAGAAACCATTTGCACAAAATACCTTCATGAAATAGAGAGAAGCCAAAGGCTATTTCACCGAAACAAGAGTGAATAAAAATGAGATGCTAAATTACATAATGATATAGACTTTTAAAGCCATGAAAATGCTGACGAGTAAGAAAATTACCCACACGGGAATAAAAAACTAATTACCCTATTAAATGAAAACTATCTGCCTAAGTTAAAACTTAAACTTAAATATAATTTACTCTAACATATTGGAATATTTCATTTATATTGAAATTTTATTTCAAAAACAAGAAAAAAGATGGAAGTTTAGTTTTTATTATCAACATTTAGTAGTTTAGGAAATAGTTTTTTATTTATTAGCTTATGCAATTTCATTTTTTCAATAGAGATTTATATAACCTCCTTAAATTTCATAGATTATATTTCCTAATTTTATAGAATTGTTTTCCTTTATTTTTTATATAGTCTTGCAATTGCAAATACTTCTTAGTTAACCTTCCTTTTGACACAATTATTTCCCATAGGATTAGATGTTTGAAATCCTCTTGCAAACATCCTTGGACATCACTTGAGTTAAAACAATAATTAATTAAAGTATGAGACCTAATGATAAATCATCTCTTTTTGGCGTCATTGTCAATGACACTTTACATTCTTACACTAGGTGTTTCTATGAATTCAAAAAAAATCCTTTCTATTTGATTATATTTTCTAATAAAAACACAAAAATATATAGCAAAAAAAATGTTCCTTTTATACATGGTTAGAAAAAGAAGACCCCATGGAAGATTTGTTGTCAAAACCCCCTAATTCAAATAACTGAAAAAATAGAGACATCAACCAAGAATGAGGAGTCTTAGTGGTAGAAACTTGTGAACAACTAGTCCTCCAAGACTCTCCTGAGACCTCAAACAAAACCTTTGAGATAATTTTTGAAAGTAATTCAATCAACATCAGGAATGGAGTAAATAATCATAATGAAAGGGAACCCCTCTGATGTCCCCCCTCCATGTGTTGGGCTTTGATTGCATCACTTAAAGGAAATTTATCACATGTTTTAAAGAGGTAGGGGTATCTGAAATGGAGCTATTGCACTAGGCATGCAAATTTCCTTTTATTTTATGTACGTGAAGATTTCAACACTACACCTGGGGTACCCACTTCAACTTGTGTAGTTAGCAAACACACTAATCAATGAGATTTTCATCACAATTTTGACTTGTTTGTAAGGTTCAAAATTGTGCTACATCACTCTTCAGCCACGTGGAACATGTAAGACCTTTCTAATGCTCAATCAACTTGGTGTTAGACACATAATTCAGATGAGTTCCTAGTTGAACAGTTCACTAAACCCTCACAAAGATTTCATTTAATTATCAACCAGGGCTTCGTAAGCTTTTGATGATGCTGGCACTATATGTGCATTCATGGACTCTACACAACCTATATCAGCAAGTGTAGGTGGTCTACACATGTACAAGAAAATAGTAAATGTTGGAAAAGTAAATAAAGTGTTAACTTGCAAAATAGGGGAAATAACTTAATCTACTACTTATTCTAGGGGTACCTTTGGCTTAACACTGTAATTGTTAACTGCTAAACTTGAACTCTACAATCCACTAACACTACTGACTCTTACTTCTAACTACTTGAACAATTCAAGGAAACATTAGAGAGCATAACTCATGATACGAGATATTATTCATGTACACGTAATTAAGAGTTGACTTGAAATAAATGCAACAACATAATCATCTAATATAATGATATAAATCAAGGTGGATGAATAATACCTCAAGTGGCCCTTGCTCGAGTTGTTGTAACCACAGGGGAAAATCAAATGTACGCTACTTGAATCGACCAATGATAATGGTAAATTGAAATACCTTTATTAAATAGAATTGAACTCTTACAAGATGACACAAATCTCTACAAATATCTCATTCATGAGTGCATATATATTACAACTAAATAATAGAAAGCTAGCAATGAAGTATTGTCTGTGAAACAAGAATTGGAACTATTAACTATATATTTTTATAACTAAATCTGTTCTTCAACCATCAATCCAACTATATAGGCTACAGATGAGTTTTATTCACACAAGGACTAACAAATAAAAATAAATGCATATGTCCATTCTCCCTTAAGAATAGGGAGATGCCTAGTATTTGTAATTGAAACCATAATGAAAAAGATAGAAGAAGAGAAATAGAATTAAAACTTTTCCCTAACAATTTGACAAAGACGTGTTCTGTGAAAACTGCCACGTTGGCTTCCTTATCAATATTGACTTTTTCCTCCCGTCATCTTATTAGATGATCTAGTGACTCACGATTGACCACTTTAATGATCGCTTCCATCATTTCTTGTAACTATCACATTTTCAACATTTTGGACTCTCCCTTGCAATCTACCTAGAATCCTTTGGCTATAAGCTATAGTTCCTTTAGCTGCAAGAAGTTAGTTTTATCTAAAGCATACACACCATTTAACAATCATGAATTAAACACAAAATCATATTGAATTTCATACACATTCACACATTTATCCATGCAAACATCATAATATCATAATTATATTTCCACATATCAAAGTCTAGTTTAGGATGCATAAAATATATAAAAGATGCATAAGGTTCATGAATTTCTTTGAAACAAGTAGCTTGAAATGCTAAACATCATAAACTAAATGGAAGAAAATTAGCTATTATCTAGGCTCATCATTCCCCCCAATTAGAGTATTTGCTTGTCCTCAAGCAACTTCTTAAGGATGAAGGTTATATTGTAGAGCTATTTCCCTAAAATATGCTACAATATCAACTCCCTTTGTTTGTCTCAAATAGTAACCCCGGTAACATGAAAGCCTTTCCAACTTGATATTCTTTGTTGTTTCCTCTTCTTCATCCTTATTCCATGTCCAATGTGGGACTAGAAAGAGGAGAATAGGTGGATGAAAAGTAAGTGGAAACCATATAATTCCATTATCTTTGGAAATGTTTGTATTTATGAGATCTTTTGATAATGGCTACAAAAGTATACAAGGAGTGTGGCTCCTTTTTCTTCAAATCATGGGTTAACTCTTCCCATCTCTTCTATACAAACTTGGAAGCTTGACTGATAGGTCATGTAGCTAGTTTCTTCATTCTAATATAACCATTTTCTTTGATACTCATTATTTTTCTTCCTACACCCCTATAATCTAGGAGTTCTGACCATTGTTCTATAACTTTATTGGGATCCTTTGATTCCTTCTAGAGCTACAAAATAATAGATTTTTCCCTTTTATTGTATTCTTGTAAGATCTCACCCCTTTGTTATTCATTCTTGATGTAAGAGGCCAATGCTCTAATTTGTAGGTCTCCCACAAACATCAATCAATTCCATTTAGTTTCATTTAAGAGAACAAATTTATGCAAGTAAAACTCACATAACTAGTCTTGCAAATTAGGTGTAGAATCAAAGAAAGTATAAAAAAATACAAATTTCTTATTCATGGAAACTGGTAAATCACTAATTAATTGACTAAATTGAAAACACATATTTTTCTTGTAAAAATAATGCATAGACCCTGGTAGGTGGTATGCATTTTAGCAACTAAGCAGCTTTATCTGCTACCTCTCCATTTTTTACTTTCAATCTTTTGACTTTTGTCTCTTGTTGTTCAAGTGCCCTGGTGTGGTTAGATATTAGCTGACCTTTTTCTCTCTCCCAATATTTTTCTTTTGTTGAGAGAACTCTTGGGTTCTCTTCCATAATTCCACATCCAAGGACACTAGAGTTGGCCTAAATGGAGGTTTTTGCATGAGGAATTGATCTTTGAGATACATGTTCTTTGTTTCCTGCATCCACCATAGCAACTTGTACAAGAATCTCTGATTTGGATCCATGCTCAAATTTATATATCTTTTCCTCTAATTATTTTATCTTTGCATCCCTTTCATTGTCCCTCTACCTTGGTGTGACTGTTGAGGGTAATTTTGGTCACACACAACATGCTAGGCAATAAGGGTTTATTGCCTCTCTTGAAAAGCAGTAAAACTACTCCAAAGTTCCTTTATGTCAGGTCATGTCTGTGTGGGTAGCACAATGGTGAGATCAATGTAGTTTCATGAGGGGATAAAGAATTTAGATAACTAGAAAATCACATGCAATCACAAAAGATAATTCTAACAGTTTAAAATAGAAGACTGCATTTCAATAATACATTAGATTTATATTAGTTTGTTGCTAGATTTCAAAACAGTTTTGAAACCATTTATGAAATAAAAGAAAAATAGAATAGGGTAATAATAAATAATGTAAAGGAAATCTAATATTATTGGACAACAACAAGAAACATTTCATCAGTCACTTCTATATGTTTAAACAACGTATTTTAAAACAACCATTAACATAAATAACATTACTCACAATTACAATTAACGATAGTGCAATCTTCAAAGGAAATATAACATTCATAAGATTTCCAGACTTCATACAACTAGGACACCATCAAGCACACACAAATTTGGGATGAAACCTTAAGTCCACAATTATAGAAAAGATCCCATTAATTTGACAAGTGTGATTAAAATAAAATGCTCATACCATCACCATAGCACCAATTTCAAATGCATGCAACACAAGAATTATCCTTAGATGAACATAAGCAAAATCTTTTCATAAAAATCAGCAAGAAAACTCCACGCCGAGATTGTATTGTTTGTATTGCAAAAATTACATAAGAATTCAGATCCTTTGGAATGACCCAAAATTGAAAATATATAGAAAAATAGGTTCCCATAATTGTGGATCTTGATAAAAAGCAACTAGAACTAACTCCAACACTTGAGTCTTTAATTGAAAATAAATTAAAATTAAAATAACTAAGTGCCCCCAGTTATAGTTCAATTTAACTTTGTTAAAATTTAGGAAAAACAAAAGCAAGGGTGATCCCACAATATTGGTTTACAATTTTTGGCCAAACTGGACACTGAACTGATTTTTTCAAACTAAATCTTCATTTTCGGGCACCTATAGTGGCTAAACAATGAGGAAATTGAAGATGATGCAAACTAGTGATTTGTGACATTTTGTCTATAGATTCTAAATATACTTTTTTCAATTTTTTTGGAATTATATTGCACTTCTTTTTCAGTCTCTTAGAAAACTAGTTTTTTTCAGTAAACACCATTTTTAAGGAGTGATGCTTACCATATACAACATAACTTTTTTTCCACGAAGGATAAAATTCTATTTTTTTTTAATTTAGATTTTTAACTACGATATCTAGTGCTTTCATTTGGTTTCACAGTGTTTTATTAAATATTTTTTCCTTAATCAAGTTTTGAAATCAAACCAATTACAATCCAAACATAGGCAGACTATATACAAAACTTTTTTTGTATGTATCAAAATTCTTTTTGTTGGATCAAGGACTTCAATATCGAGTGCATTGATATTTTTCATTTTTTTTGTTATAATCTATTATTTTTCCACGTGTGCAGAACAAAGAGCTTGATTTTCGATGAAAAACCTACATTCACAAGAAATAAAAAATAAATATAATAATTAAATTAAATTTATTTAAAATTATACTTTTTGGGAAGCTTATAATAAGGACTACATACTTACAAAAAATAAATTTTAAATGAATTCATTTGATCCCCCAAAAGGTAAATCGAAAGTGGTTTTTAATCAGCATTTTGATAGGTGTAAAGGAGACTCCGTTATAGGTATGGTTTAAAACTAGAGAGATTCTATCCAAGGGGGTTTGATCTAAGGTGGTTCGATCAAACCCTCTTCAATTGGAATCCTTTAAATAGAACTTTTCAAGGCTTAAATCATTATATTTTATGAAAATATGTGATTTCAACAAAAATCAAGATCTCCCAGAAATTGTAAACCAATATTGTGGGATCACCCACAACTAAAATAAAACTAAACTCAAACTCAAATCCAACTACAAATATTCAAAAATTACAATTCCCTTTCAATCCTTCATCTAGGCATGAGTTCTCATGTCAACATTTATTGCAATTTTTCAATGTCACATGTTATGCCTTACATACACACCCCAACTTTTTGCTTGGCAAAGTTAGGGACCCCCTCTGATTTCCTTCATTTTGTTAGTTTGTTCTGGCGTGTTTGCGTTTTGTCCTCATTTGGGTCTTTTCCCTCTGCGCTTGTTTCCGTTTCGATCTTTGTCTTGTGTTTTCATTATTTTCGGTCTCGTCCCAGAGTTGTCTCTCTCAGACCTTGTTTCATTCTTTGTTGTCCTATCGGGTTTTCGGTTTTGATTTGGACTATGGAACTTTTGTAAAGGGGTCAAGTCTGAGTCATTTCCTTGACCCCACTCGGTGGTTTTTCTTTGTCCCACAAGTTTTCATTTCTTGGGACCATTTTCACATCGTTTTTGTTTCAAATTGGAGAAATGAATTGAACTTGCACCTTATTCTCAAAGGTGCAGGTTCAATTTTTTTTTTGATTCTGTGTGTGGTTGTTTCCTATTCAAAATCGAAAAACAAAATCAAACTTAAACATTTCCTTCGAAGGTTCATATTTGTGATGTTTTTTCCAATTTCACACTTGTCTTTGTCTTCCTTGGTTCATTTGGAGATGTGTTTTCTGATTACTCTTTTTCGACCCTTTCGTTTCTTTGTTGTCGCGTCATCGTTGTTTTATTGGTTTGTTTTGAATTTCTCTGTTTTGCTTTCTTCCATGTCGGTCTAGTCTCTTTGAGTCATAAAATTTATAAAAAATTGAAAATTGAAAATCCAAAATCCAAAAATTGTAAAATCATTAAAATACAAAAAAATAAATAAATTAAAATTTAAAAATAAAATCATAAATAAATAAATCTTTTAAAAGATTTTATAGATTTAAAGAGAAAATAAAAATTAAATAAATTAAAAGAGTTAAAAAGTGAAAAGAAATTAAAAAGCAAAAATAATAGAATAAAATAAAATAAATGTTCAAATTTGATAAAAATCCCAAATCCGCTTGTGCTGGCCCAAATGAAAATCCTAAACGAACATGTGCATAAGAAAAATAAAAACCCGATGGACTATTACTAAAAGGCCAAAAAAAAAATTGCTCTTGCAAGATAACAAAATTGAAGAAAAATTAAATGTGGGAAATGTTATGTCGTGCATACACGCCCCAACTTTTGCTTGGAAAAGTTGGGGACCCCCTCTATTTTTCTTTGTTTCATGGTTTGTTTTATCGTGGTCATCCTTTGTTGTTCTTGTTTATGTTCTTTCCGGGCCTTGTTCGTTTTCTTTGTCTTTGTTGGATTCGGGTATCAAAATGGAATCAAAACAAGGAACCTTTCCAAGGTTCTTGTTCCTAGTTCCGTCCCGATCTCAGTTCCCCGCTTTGCCTTCAGGTGTTGTTCGGGTTCGTGTCCCTTGTCTAGTCCCTATCCCGACCCCCATCTCTTTGTTGGTGTCTTCTCGCCTCGTCTCGTTTCTTTTCACCTCATTGTTTTCGTTCGTCTTCATCCCAGTCCTTTTGTCATCTTTTTGCGGTGCTCGGTTCTTGTGTCATTTTTTTTTGGTTTCATGTTTGTTTGTTTTCATCTAGGTGTCGTCTTTGTCCGTCGCGTTGTTCCGCCTTAGAGTCATCGAGAATACAAAAAAATCAAAAACTTAGAAAAATACAAAAAAATGAGAAACACAAAAAATACAAAAAAAATATATTAATTAAATTAAAGGTTTAAAAGAATAAGTTAATCCTTTAATTTTAATTAATTAGTAAGCCTTTTAAAAAAAGAAAAATGAAATAAATAAATTTTAAATCAATTTGATTTTAAAATTTAAATAAATAAGGGTTTAAATAAATAAAATCTTTTTTGAAAAAAGATTTTATAATAATAATAATAAATAAGTTTTAAATAAACAAATAAATAAATTTATTTTAAAATTTAAATAAAATATATATTTTATGATTTTAAAAAGATTTCTAAAGTTTAAATTTAAAAATAAATAAATAAATAAGTAAAGTTTTAAAATTTTGAGAAATGAATCTTTTATTTAAAAAAAATTAAAAATTTCAAAATCTTGAATAAAGGTCTTTTAAATTTTAAATTTAAAAGATTAAAATTATAAATATAATAAAAAAGAAAAGAAAATAAATAAATAAATAAAATCTTTTCATTTTTGAGAAAAGATTTTGAAAATTTAAAAAATACATAAAAGTTAAAAGCTTTGAAAACAAAGGGGAGGTAAATCTTTCCTGTTGCAGGAGGTTGGTCACGAGGTCTAGTCTCCCTCACCCCGTGGTACCGGAGGGCGTGTCGCGCCAGCGCCGCTGGACACGTTAAAAAGTTTACCAGGTGCATTGCAGTTTATAGGGGTCGTGCTACCCGATTCCTGTAGGCTAGAAAAAATAAAAAAACAAAAAAAAACAAAGGGGAGGTAATAAAGAAGTAAAAAAGGAGACCCGTTGAGATTGGTTCCGACCATGCATTAGCCCCTTTAAAAAATTTCATGTTAAAAAAATATTCCCGCCCCGCAACCTTATTGGAATCGGATCCGGGGAGAACCTTGAACCGGGTACAAAGAAAGTTCCTTGTCTTGATTTGGTTATGCTTCCGCACTGTTTCAATCCCGACCCCACACAGTCTCCAGACTCAAACTAAAACTTGGAATGGGAGAAAAAGTTTCAAGGTACAAAAATAGTTTCGCTTCCACTCTGATCCCAGCTAAGAATAAAAGTTCTGGATTAGACTTGACTCCGATCCCACAGTCAAAGAAAAAAAATGGAAGCTTTGGAAGAGGGCATCAACACCCATTGAAAGCATAGACATAGTTTTGTGAACTGTTTAGTAGAATTCCTCAAATAGTTATCATCATATGGAGTAAAACATCTGTTAATTTGGCGTGAGACATTTTTCCTGAAGTGGCCTTGAGATTTTTCAAGCCAATCTCATTGACAAATGCGACCCAGGTAGACATGTATGCAGAGTGTGGAACCACACACAGACAAGGCACACTAACCTTTTGACAATATACCTCAATGAGATTTCATGGATGCCATAATTGCAAGAAATGCACAAAATGAATTCTTTCTATTAGTTTTCAGGAATCTCAAACAAGGCCATGGGCATGAATATTGTTTGAATAAATGCCTCAAAGATGTCGTCTCATGGCCTACAATGTAAAATATGAAAGCATGGACCAGACAACGAGCTGTTTAATAGAATGTTCAAATAAATGTGATCTCATGGAACGTAATGATTGCAGGATTCACATAAAATGGAGATCCATCAAATCATAATTCTAAGGAAGAATTTTGTGGAAAGTTGAGTTGTAACAACCCTGGAAAAATGTATGTGAAGTGTGGAAGCATCCTCCCTATCGAAAATGGTGTAAGGTCGAATTCACAAGACCATCAAAGCATTGATGAACACAGTAAAACATTTGATAAAACACCTCAAAGAGTTGTCATTTAATGGAAAAATGATTGCAAGATTTGCATAAAATGAAATGTAGAAGCCGCACAACTGCTTGACAGAAGACCCTAATGACATTATTGCAAAATATGGAAACATAAACAAAGCACGTTAATTGTTTTACAAAATGCCTCAAAGGAGTGTGGTCACATGGAATACCACGAGTGCAGAAAATATTCAAAATACATCTATTTGAAAATACATTTCAAATGTCTAAGTAAAAGGTAATGGACGATATACAAGACTTGGCGTGCAAGATACTAGACAAAATACCCCATAAAAGATGTCATCACATGAAGTGGATGATTCTGGAATTTGCACTAAATAGAATTGTTGGAGAGGTGTTAGAAACTTTCAAGCAAATACAATTGGCAATTGTGAAGCCGAATTCCACAACCTCTGTCAGCATCCTTCCTATCGCGCCAATGAGAAATTTTTTGTTAAATGTTGTAGTTGTAATTGCCCTGGTATACACACTTGTAGAGTATGGAAGCATAAACAAGTATGTGTACAAATCGTTTGACAGAATGCCTCAATTAAATGTGGTCTCGCAACTTACCATGATTGTAGATCATGCACAAAAATGCATTCGCTGAAAATGCTTTAGAAACTGTGGATTTGTGTATAGAGTGTGGATGCTAAGACAGAGAAACTAATCACCATTTGACAAAATCCCTAAAAAAAAATTTCATCTCATGGAGTGTGTCCGTAACAGAACCTACAAGCATCAAAATGTGGAGGCAAGTGAAATGCACATGAATTGTTTGATGGTGCACCTCAAAGAACATTTTATAGGATTCAGTGGTTCTCAAACTCAGAGAGTTGAGAAGGATACTGGATATTGACTTAAACATAACAATTCCTTTGTTGGAGGTCGTGATGCATATTACTCACATGCTAGAAAAACTAAAAGGGCTAGAGGATTAAAACCTTTGGACTTTAATAAACAGGCTAAACAAGTGGATGAGTTTAGAGACAGAGCAATGGGACGACAGAGTTCTAGTTGTGGATGAAATGTGAATTTAGTAGTTGTAACTCAAATGCAACATATAGTTGCTTTGAGAATGCCACATAGTTCTTGTTCACAACATTACCTAGCCATTCCAAATATCCTACCAATGGACATGGAACAACGTTACACAACTTCACAAGGAGATAGACACTAGAAGTGGGAAGGTATACAAAATGGATCAAATTTTGTACTACCTTGTATTTATAAAGAAGGTCGAGGTTCTTCAGATCTAGTTAGTCGAAATATCTCCATCTAAAGTAAGGGGTTTGGATGGAGCAAGCTTATTATCATGGTCAAATGCCGGATTTTATCCCCTAAGAAGGACATAATGTTTCTGCCAAAGGAATAGGTGGAATTGGATGGGTTGAAATGTTGCGAGGTTGAACTAGAGATGACGATTGCTTCTTTTTAGTCTAAATTGGATGACCAGGATGCTCAATTATCACTTCAAGTAGATTTAAAAAATGAATTGATTCAGCTTCAAAAGTTAAAAAATGAGTTAAGGATAAATTGTTGGAAAGAGAGAAAGCTAAGGATCACAAAGATGTTGTCCAGGTCCAAGAAGCAGAATGCGCCTGGATTGGAAAAATATTCAAGAAATGCTTTCAAATGTTATTTATTTTTTAAATGAATTTAATTTAAAAGAGGATTTAATTACTATTTCACTCATAGAAATTAATTAATTCTTTGGAATTGATCATTCGTTAATTAATTATTTTATGAATTAATTAGTGTGCCTTATGTTTTATAGGGATCTTTTTGAAATGGGAATTGGTAAAAGATCTGGAGATGATTTACAAATCAAACATGCACACAAGAGGATATTTTCTAAAGAGATGATGAAACTTGTAGTGAACTAAAGGCTTCATTGCCATTGGGAGTGAATTATGCAAAAGATGTTGCACATAAAGGAAAGAAGTGAACTCAGAGAGGAAACTAGAAGTCCCAACTTTCGAACTGAAACGAACTGAAGTCAACATGAGCCAAACTGGAGAGTGAGGTTTTCAAACTGAAATCAATTGAGGTTAAATTGGAGCTAAAACTTAAAGTTACCTTTTTTGATTTAATTGCCTACACAAAAAAGCTACAACTTTTGATGTCTCAGTTTTGGAGGGAATTAGAGAAATTACTAAGATATTAATTGTAAAATCAAGCTCATTGTAAAAGGTTAGACACTTAGAAAAAGACAATTAGAAGTTTTACAAGTTAGTTGATTAGAGTTAGCAGTAGAATAGATAATGGAGTTTTCTACAATTTTAATTTAGCTAAGGAAATTTGAAGACATTGGTTTTTGTTCACTGGTGAATCTTGCCAGATTTGTAAATGTTTATCTATTTCATTGACAAAAGAAGCAGCCAGACTTAAACTTGCTTTATTATCTGGAATGATGTTTGTTATGTTAATCATTTGATTTGAATCTTTCAAGGAATGAAGCTTTATCTTTTCTTTTGTTCGAAATGTGATTTGAAGTCTGCTATTAATATTTGCATTGTGAATGAATGGCTTTGTATTGATTATAGGTTGATTTGTTCTGCAGTTTGGTTTAGGTGTTCCTTGAAGAGTAGCAGGTCTAGTTAATTAGATGAATCAGCATTCTTCTCTCTCTTGCGTCTTTGATCTATCTTTTTCCTTTTTTTTATACCCCCTGATTAGAGTAGGTTTAGATAGGAGTTCAATCTTGCAGCAATCAAGAAGCTCAATAACCAGCAGGCCCCTTGAACATTATAGCCTCATTGACCGCTCAACTAAAACAACTCAATTGAGAACCAACTGCAAAGACCTTGAAATATAGGTGGTTTTAGATCAATTATCTTTTTTAGGAGAAATAGAGTAGAAATATTTTGTTTAAACATTGTTGCCTCAATTTGGCCATCAACAGATCTGGCACTAGAAGGAGGGCCCTTGAATAATTTTTCTTTGTTGTATGGGAGTGGGTTAGATCTTGTAAAACCAAGCTCTGATAGGTAGCCCTTTGTGTATATCTAGATTTATTCATGAAATCCCTAATCACATTTATGATAGGCTTCCTTTATTTTTCCCTAACAGTGGATAAAATTCTTCTAAACATGTTAATATTTGTAGGGATTTAGTCATTTTTCTCTAGATTCAACATGAGGATATCGTTTGTCAATTGTTCAACAAAACACCTCAAGGTATAACATGGCAATGGTATGTTAATTTGCCACCAGATTCTATTTGTTCATGGATAGAATTAAAAAACTTATTCTTAGATCATTTCGATCCTTATACACATATGCGAAACCCATCACTTCAATTTGCAGCAGTGAAAAGATCGCCACATGAATCAATTATGCAGTTCAACCATAGATTCCTTCTTATGTTTAAGCAAGTTATAGATTCAAATCTAGTTATTAATGATCGTGTGGTAAAAGAACATTATTATTGGGTTTTGCATAATTTATTGGTAGCAAGAATTAAATGTTGTGGTAAAGTTACCACTATATGGGGTGCATTTAACAAAGCTCTCTTTCTCACACAATCTAGACAAGACATTATAAACATGCATAATCAAAGTAAAAAATATAACGATCTTGTACTCGAAAACTGCCACCCTTCACATTTTTACACTGGTTTATCCACAACGCCTACCTACATGAAAAGTTAGGCTTTGCAAAAGCCAACGACAAAGGTAAGTATTCCACCTACTGATGAAGTTGTGACTATATCCTCTCTTTTTGGTCACGCTCCAATACATAATCCATCACATTGCAATGAAATTGCAAGTGAGAGATTTGATGAGCAAATATATCATTTTGATGATTTGTTTGACCAAGAACATGAAATGGATATAAAGTCGAAGCATAATGAAAGTATTAGGTTAGAATCTAGTTTCATTGGAAATGTTAATACTAACGATGATATTGAAAGAGATGAAATATCAACACAAGACTGCTATCATGAGAAATCAGCAGTACCTTCGAACGCTTTGAAAAACTCTTCTGATTGCTAGAAGAATTAGTGTGATGAGGGATGGACAAAAGAGCATGGTTCATGTTGGCTAGATATCTTGCATATGCAAAATCGAGTAAGGGAGAAATTGGAAGAACTAGGAGATCCAAATCTATCAGAACTCATTAGGCCAAATAGATGTAGGATACATCAAAAAAATCAGCAATTCCTAGATGGATTGCCATGTTTTCTTGGGTAGGACGAAATTGTATTTCAAATAGCAAATCACTGTTGAAGAAATACTTATGGAAGATCCTTGGAGTACGTATCCCCTCGACGAGGGAGATGAAGTAACTAGCACCCATGAAAATGATAACGACTCCATCTGCAACGATGAAAGTAGCTATGACAAGATGTTTAATTCTTCCTCATCATTCGATGACCTTCATCTTCGCATTGAGATGGATCCAATAATTGAAAAAATTTCCCTACTTGGTGCAGACTTGATATATGTGGAAAAAAAGTTTATCGACGCATTCATAGGTTCTTTTATGATGGTGAACAAGGAAGAAACATCTTGTGATGAGCTAACACAGGAAAATGACTCTACTGATCTAAATGATGAACACATAGAAACTAAGAACAACATGACTACGAACGAGGTTACAAATGAATCTCATGGTGAAGGACACAAAGTTGAATGCCAAATTGATTCTTCAAGGGAGGGAGATCAAATGGATGTTCAAGTTATTCAAGGGCTGCCTGATAATTATTCAGATTAGACTTACCCTTGTCAGGAAAAAAATTAGATCTCAATGCTAATCAAGATACTAACATGAACAAGTTTAGTGTTTTATTGCAGCAAGGAATGCATGATAAAGTTTAGCTGGATGAAGTAGAAGAATGTCAAGCAAACTGTTAAGAGGCTGCTTTGAAGATTGAACTACTTCACCATGATGAAGGGAATGAAATGGGGGAGTATCCTCTTAGTTTTGATTTTGTTTATTCAAATGTGATGTTTGAAGAAATTCCTTGCTTAGCATGCATTAGTGAATTTGATCTTAACAATGATAAGCTTGATGTTGATTTGCACATTCTAGTTGATATGCAAAAACATGAACTGAAGAAGTGTTTTCCTAGATTCAACTTCGCGCATTCAAATTAGTTGTTTGAAGACAATCCTTGTTCACCATGTACTAGTATCTCTAGAATTAATGATAATGAGTTGGGTGCTGATTTTCAAACTCTTTTGGGTGACATGTTTGAAGAGAATTTTGGCAGTTATGCTTTGTCTCAAGAGGAGGTAGGTTTGTGAAACTTGCAAGTTGATAACATGGGTGATTTGTTGCTTAGTTCTTCTAAGGAGACCCAGGAAATTTGCAACTTTGTGCCCAAGATGAAAGCAGCAATGTTGGCACATGAATATTCCGTTGCATAATGAACCTCGTTGTAGATGACTCATGTAAGATTCATCCTCCTAGTTCACATTATGAGGTAAGGTACTTTGATTTCCTGTCAGAAGGGGAGAGTGTCATGACAGGTAAAGAAAATTTTGAACAAATTGTTTTAAAGGTTGAGAAGGCTGACCATTTAATTGGTGATGCATGTACTTTAAAAAACATGATTGAAGTTAATGGTCCCTGTGAGATCAAATACATTGGTTTACTATTCGAAACTAGTGTTAATTGTGATAAGGATATGCATGAGATTCTTGAACCAAGTTTGGATGTCTTGAATGCTAATGATACATTGCTAATGGATGTCCTTTATGTTGACATTCATGTACTGGAGCGAGATGGAATAGTGTTTTATGAGTTGAGACCTTACGAGGAGGAGTTCATACAACACAAGTCTACACTAGCAACTGAAGATCTTTTAAATCAGGGGGTGTCTTTTCATTGCCCTTTGTGTTTTAATGATTTTCAATTTGATTATGATGTTGGGGATAGTAAAATGTGTTTGTTGGTAAACCATGAAAAGACTGAGAACCCACAACTATTAATATTTCAAACTTTATACCCTCAAAATGAATTTATTGCACATAAACTTTACATTTCTGAGTATAAAGATAAATTTGCTAGGTTTAGAACTGTACCTAGTAAG
Organism: Sequoia sempervirens; assembly: GCA_007258455.2. Classification (NCBI taxonomy): domain Eukaryota; kingdom Viridiplantae; phylum Streptophyta; class Pinopsida; order Cupressales; family Cupressaceae; genus Sequoia; species Sequoia sempervirens. The sequence continues at coordinate 23,873 of VDFB02001879.1, forward strand.
TTAAGATTTCTGTACATAATAAAAAATTAGTTCGGTGAATGTACAAATTTTTACAGTTTTATGTTTGTAGAGCTAGGTTTTAGAGCTAGTTTAGGATTAGGATTGGTTAGTGTTAGTTTTTGGTTTAGTTAGTTTTCTTTTTGTTTTGGTTTTTGTTGTTTGTTTTAGTTGGTTTTCTTTTGTTCTACTATTTTCTTTTTTTTGTGTCCTCTTGTTTTTGTTTTGTTTATGGGTTTATTTGTTTCTCTTTTGTTTTTTTTGGTCTTTTGTTGTTTTTTGTTCTCATTTTCTATTTTAGTTTTGTTGGTTCATTGTGCCTGTCTATGTGTTCTTTTCTCATGCTCTTCTCTTTTTTTCTATTTATTTTCTTTCTTCTTGGGCGTTTTCCTCTCACTAAAGGTAGAAACTGAGTTATTGTATGCAAGGTATGTCGAAAGGTGAATCTATTGAGAGTTTGCTATCTACATTTTCAAATATTTGATTAGTCAGTAGATTTGAAAACTTTGATTTACCTTCATCCATTTCAAATTGGGGAATGCTAGCTCATGGATTAGGACTTAGTACATTATGTAGTTTTGGGGAGTTTTTTAAAGTCTATCACAATCTACACACCTTAAGAAATCCATCTGTTAGTTTACATCAGGTGGGGTAGCTCTATTCCACGTGAAAAATCTAAAGGGTTACATTTCTTTCATGATGTCCACTGTGGTTCTCAACTCACTACTTAGGCTTCACTACTTAAGGATTGAAGGAAACAATAAATTATACTTTAAAAGAATCAACACCTGAGAAAAAGAGGAAATAAAAGAAATCTGAAAATGAACTCAATCAACAAGGGTGATTTGAGTATCTCTACCGGGGCTATAGACGCCTAGCTGGCAGTAGAGCGATGCTTAGAGAGAACCAGAGGTATCTCTGTTGGGGTTATAGACTCTTGTTTGGCAGTAGAACTATGCCCATGATATCATTGCACATTGGAAATGTAACTCACAACTACATAGCTTGGGTAGAGTCTATTCCACTTTGATCATAACAACGCTTATGGAGGGGAATGAATCATTTGCACACACAAATAGATTTTAGTTTCGTCTCAGACCTCTGGTGTGTCCTAGTTTTGGTTGTGTTTGCACTTATTAGATCGCCTTGAATGAGTGTAAACTAGAGATTTTGGGTATTTGGAGGGTTACGTGTTTTAAAATGCTTAAAGCATTTTCCTAGCCGAGTCGCCATTTGTTATGCCTTGCATACACACCCCAAATTTTTCTTGGAAAAGTTGGGGACCCCCTCTATTTTTCTTCATTTCGTGGTTTGTTTTGTTGTGGTCATCCTTTGTCATTCTTATTTTCGTCCTTTCTCATGCCTTGTTCATTTTCTTTGTCTTTATCAGATTCGGGTATCAAACTAGAACCGGAACAAGGAACCTTTCTAAGGTTCATGTTCCTGGTTCCGTCCTAATCCTGGTTCCCCGCTTTGCCTTTAGGTGTTGTTTGGGTTTGCATCCCTTGTTTGGTACCAATCCCGACCCTCATCTCTTTGTCGGTGTCTTCTCGCCTCGTCGTCTTTTTGTCATGCTCGGTTCTTGTGTTTGTTTTTTTTGTTTTGTGTTTGTTTGTTTTCGTCTAGGTGTCATCTTTGTCTGTCGTGTTGTTCCGCCTTAGAGTCATTGAAAATACAAAAAAATCAAAAACTTAGAAAATTACAAAAAAATACAATTTTTTTTAATTAAATTAAAGGTTTAAAAGAATAATTTAATCCTTTAATTTTAATTAATTATAAACCTTTTAAAAAAGAAAATGAAATAAATAAATTTTAAATCAATTTGATTTTAAAATTTAAATAAATAAGGGTTTAAATAAAACAAATATTAAAAAAAAAGATTTTATAATAATAATAAATAAGTTTTAAATAAACAAATAAAACAAATAAATTTATTTTAAAATTTAAATAAAATAATTTTTTATGATTTTAAAAGATTTGTAAAGTTTAAATATAAAATAAATAAATAAATCGATAAAGTTTTAAAATTTTGACAAATGAATCTTTTTTTTTTTTTTTTTTGAAATCTTTGAAAATATTGAATAAAGGTCTTTAAAAGATTAAAAATTATAAAAATAAATAAAAAGAAAATAAAAATAAAACAAGTAAATAAAATCTTTTTTATTTTTGAGAAAAGATTTTGAAAATTTTAAAAATACATAAAAGTTAAAAGCTTTGAAAACAAAGGGGAGTAATAAAGAAGTAAAAAAGGAGGCCCATTGGGATCGGGTCTGACCATCCATTAGCCCCTTTAAAAAATTTCATGTTCAAAAAACATTCCTGCCTCACAGCCTTATCAGAATCGGACCCGGGGAGAACCCTGAACCAGGTACAAAGAAAGTTCCTCGTCCTGATTTGGTTCCGCTTCCACATTGTTTCAATCTCGACCCCACACAGTCTCCAGACTCAGACTAAAACTTGGAATGGGAGAAAAAGTTTCAAGGTGCAGAAATAGTTATGCTTCAGCTCCGATCCCAGCTAAGAATAAAAATTCCGGATCAGACCTGACTCCAATCCTGTGGTCAAAGAAAAAAATGGTAGCTTTGGAAGAGGGCATCGACACCCATTGAAAGCATAAACATGGTTTTGTGAACTGTTTAGCAGAACACCTCAAAGAGTTATCATCATATGGAGTAAAACGTCTGTCAATCTGGTGCGAGACGTTTTTCCTAAAGCGGTCTTGAGATATTTTCAAGTTAATCTCATTGACAAAATGTGACCCCGGTAGACATGTATGTAGAGTGTGGAACCACACATAGACAAGGCATGCTAACCTTTTGACAATATACCTCAATGAGATTTCATGGGCACCATAATTGCAAGAAATGCACAAAATGAATTCTTTCTATCAATTTTTAGGAACCTCAAACAAGGCCGTGGGCATGAAGATTGTTTGAATGAATGCCTCAAAGATGTCGTCTCATGGCCTACAATGTAAAATATGAAAGCATCGATCAAGTAGCGAACTGCTTAATAGAATGTTCAAATAAATGTGATCTCATGGAACATAATGACTACAAGATTCACATAAAATGGAGATCCATCAAAGCATAATTATGAGGAAGAATTTTGTGGAACGTTGAGTTGCAGCAACCCTAACAAAATGTATGCGAAGTGTGGAAGCATCCTCCCTATCGGAAATGGTGTAAGGCCGAATTCACAAGACCATCAAAGCATTGACGAGTGCAGTAAAACATTTGTTAAAATACGTCAAAGAGTTGTCATTTAATGGAAAAATGATTGCAAGATTTGCATAAAATGAAATGTAGAAGCCGTGCAGCTATTTGACAAAAGACCCCAACAAAATTAATGCAAAATTTGGAAACATAAATGAAGCACGTTAATTGTTTTACAAAATGCCTCAAAGGAGTGCGGTCACATGGAATACTACGAGTGCAGAAAATACTCAAAATATATCTATTTGAAAATACATTTGAAATGTTTGAGTAAAAGGCAATGGACGATATACAAGACTTGGCGTGCAAGATACTAAACAAAATACCCCATATAAGATGTCATCGCATGAAGTGGATGATTATGAAATTTGCACTAAATAGAATTGTTGGAGAGGTGTTAGAAACTTTCAAGCAAATGTAATTGGCAGTTGTAAAGTCGAATTCCACAACCTCTATCAGCATCCTTCCTGTCGTGCCAATGGGAAAGTTTAAATTGTTAAATGTTGTAGTTGTAATTGCCTTGGTATACACACTTGTAGAGTATGGAAGCATAAACAAGTATGTGTACAAATCGTTCGACTCGAGTAAATGTGGTCTCACAACTTACCATGATTGCAGATAATGCACAAAAATGCATTCATTAAAAAGCTTTAGAAATTGTGGATCTGTGTACAAAGTGTGGATGTCGAGACAGGGCAGCTGATCACCATTTGACATAATCCCTAAAAAAAATGTTATCTCATGGAGTGTGTCCATAACAAAACCTACAATCATCAAAATGTGGAGGCAAGTGAAATGCACATGAACTATTTGATGGTGCACCTCAAAGAACATTTTATAAGATCTGGTGGTTCTCAAACTCAGAGAGTTGAGAAGGATATTGGATATCGATTTGAACATAGCAATTCCCTTGCTGAAGTTTGTGATGCATATCACTCACATGCTAGCAAAAATGAAAGGGCTAGAGGATCAAAACCTTTGGACTTTAATAAACGGGCTGAACAAGTGGATGAGTTTAGAGATGGAGCATGGGATGACATAGTTCTAGTCATGGATCAAATGCAAATTCACTAGTTGTAACCCAAATGCAACATATAGCTGCTTAGAGAATGCCACATAGTTCTGGTTCACATCATTACCTAGGCATGCCAGATATCCTACCAATGGACATGGAACAACATTACAAAAATTCACAAGGAGATAGATATTGGAAGTGGGAAGGTATACAAAATGGATCGAATTTTGTACTACGTTGTATTTATAAAGAAGGCTAAGGTTCTTCAGATCTAGTTGGTCGAAATATCTCTCCATCTAAAGTAAGGGGTTTGGATGGAACAAGCTTATTATCATGGTCAAATGCCAGATTCTATCCCCTTAGAAGGACATAATGTTTTTTCCAAAGGAATAGGTGGAATTGGATGGGTTGAAATGTTGCGAGGCTAAACTAGAGATGAAGGTTGCTTCTTTTTAGTCTAAATTGGATGGCCAAGATTCTCAATTATCACTTTGAGCAAATTTAAAAAATGAACTGATTCAACTTCAAAAGTTAAAAAATGAGTTAAGGATAAATTGCTGGAAAGAGAGAAAGCTGAGGATCACAGAGATGTTGTCCAGGTCTAAGAAGTAGAATGTGCCCGGATTGGAAAAATATTCAAGAAATGCTTTCAAATGTTTTTTTAATTTTAAATGCCATTAATTTAAAAGAGGATTTAATTCCTATTTCACTCATAGAAATTAATTAATTCTTTGGAATTGATCATTCGTTAATTAATTATTTTATGAATTAATTAACGTGTCTTATGTTTTATAGGGATCTTTTTGAAATGGAAATTGGTAAAAGATCTGGAAATGATTTACAAATCAAACATGCACACAAGAGGATATTTTCTAAAGAGATGATGAAACTTATAGTGAACTAAAGGCTTCATTGCCACTAGGAGTGAATTATGCAAAATATGTTGTTGCACATAAAGGAAAGAAGTGAACTTAGAGAGGAAACTAGAAGTCCTAACTTTTTAACTAAAACGAACTGAAGTCAACATGAGCCAAACTAGAGAGTAGAGTTTTCAAACTAAAATCAACTGAGGTTAAATTGGAGCTAAAACAAAAAGTTACCTTTTCTGATTTAATTTCCTACACACAAAAGCTACAACTTTTGATGTCTCAGTTTAGGAGGGAATTAGGGAAATTGTTGAGCTATTAATTGTAAAATCAAGCTCATTGTAAAGGTTTAGACACTTAGGAAAAGATAAAAGTTTTACAAGTTAGTTGATTAGAGTTAGTAGTAGAATAGATAATGGAGTTTTCTACAATTTTAGTTTAGTTGAGGAAATTTGAAGACATTGGTTTCTGTGCACTGGTGAATCTTGCCAGATTTGTAAATGTTGTTTATCTGTTTCATTGACAGTAGAAGCAGCCAAACTTAAACCTGCTTTAAGTTGTTCTCTGGAATGATGTTTGTTCTGTTAATCATTTGATTTGGAATCTTCCAAGGAATGAGCTTTATCTTTTCTTTTGTTCGAATTATGATTTGAAGTCTGCTATTAAGATTTGTATTGTGAATGAATGGATTTGTATTGATTACAGGTTGATTTTTTTTGCAGTTTGGTTTAGGTGTTCCTTGAAGAGTAACAGGTCTGGTTAATTAGATGAATCAACATTCTTCTTTCTCTTGCGTCTTTGATCTATCTTTTTCCTTTTTTTATACCCCTTGATTAGAGTAGGTTTAGATAGGAGTTCGATCTTGTAGCAATCAAGAAGCTTAATAACCAGCAAGCCCTTTGAACATTACAACCTCATTGACCGCTCAACAAAAACAACATAGTTGAGAACCAACTACAGAGACCTTGGAAGATAGGTGGTTTTAGATTAGTTATCTTTTTCAGGAAAAATATCTAGTAGAAATATTTTGTTGCGTCAATTTGGCCATCAATAGGAAAGTCCATTGGAGATGGACATTTTTTTAAAGGTTCTAATTAGAAATAGATTTTCGCCTCCACCCACTTTCTGCCTCCACCTGCATTGAAAGAAGTTCATGAGAAAAATATAAACCCTACTGCCCCTGCCTTTGTTATTAATGAAATGCTATGATTGCAAGTATATGAAGGGGAGAATTTTGGGAGGGTGTAAAAATGGATCAAATCATGAAATAAATGCCAATTTTTATCAGCCATTGTAGCCACAACCACCCTGGACACAAATATGTAGATTGAGTATGCACAAAATAGATTTGTCAATTGATTTTGGGGGAAACTAATTTCACAACTGTTGCCCACGTTTCTCTCTACCTATGATGGAAGAAATGCTTACAAATTGTGGAAACATAGTAGAGGCAGTGAATAAAATGAAAGTGACACATAAAATGTATTTGTGGAATGGCCTTTAAAGTTATCAAATAAAATCCTTCAAAGAGTTCATTACACCGACAAGGCATGTGAATCATTTTAAGCATGGTTTAAAAAAAATGTTGTTTCTGTTGGGTTAAGTGAAGCCCAAATTAGCATGTTGCCTTCATAATTCGAAATACTTTCTCAATTTGTAATTACTTCTATTGGCATGTGTGACCAATTTAGAAGTTGTCTATTTCGAATGGATTTTTCCATTTAATTGGTTGGAGACTTGTGTTTATAAATAATGTTGCTGGCTGAATATGTAATTAATTCAGAACTGGTGAATAATAAGAGATAATCCCTGAGTGTGGACGTAGCCATCAAATTGATGGTGAACCACGATAAATCTGTGTTCTTGCTTTTAATCTTTTATTTCTGCAATTTCTTTTTCACTTTATTCTGCAAATTATATTCAACAATTGGTATCAAAGCGGGTTGGAGAAATTTGGTGCAGGAAATTGTGAAGAACTTCCACAGCCATGGAAGATGCAGACAAGTGGAAAATAGAAAAGTTTGTAGGACAAAATTTTGGCCTATGGAAAGTGCAGATGGAATCCCTTCTCATCAAGCAAGATCTTTCGAATGCATTGGCTGGAAAAACCAAAGGGCAAGGCTCTTTATCTGATGAAGAATGGGAGAAGTTGGACAAAAAAGCAAGAGCTACAATCTTCTTGTCGCTGTCCAACAATGTCTTATTTAATGTCTCTGCAGAGAAGACAACACAGGAGTTGTGGGACAAATTGTCTTTAATGTATGAAATGGCATATGCTTCCAATAAGGTATTTATTATGAAGAAATTGTATAATTTAAAAATGCGAGAAGGAGGGATTATGTCCAATCATTTGAACAAATTTAATACTTTAGTTACCTAGCTGATTTCTGTAGGCATAAATTTGGATGATGAAATAAAAGCCATTTTATTACTATGTTCTTTACCAAATAGCCGAGAAGGTGTTGTGATGGCAGTGAGCACTTCAGTGGCTGCCAAAAGCAAGCTGAAATTCGATGATGTTGCAGCTACTTTACTGAGTGAAGATATGCGGAGAAAAAATCAGGAACCCTCATCTAGTGAGGCATTAACGGCTGTAAGTATTGGTAATAGAGGTAGAAGTAAAGAAAGAGGAAAATATAATAATCGAAGGAGGTCAAATTCTAAATCATAGTCAAGAGGAAAAACAGGTGCCTGTTGGTTTTGTGGCAAGCCAGGCCACACAAAGAAAAATTGCTGGAATTATAAGAAGACACAAGACACAGTCATTAAAAATCAAGCAAACATTGTAGGTGAAAAGGATGATGGTGTTTTGATCTTGGCTGCTAGAGAAACAACTGCAGACTCTTGGGTACTTGATTCTGGAGCTTCTTTCCATGCTACTTCTTGCAGGAAAGCTTTTACAAATTTTCAAGAAGATGCTTTCAATAAGGTTTTTCTTGGTGACAATAAGGAATGTGAAATTGTTGGTAAAGGCGATATAGTTTTAAATTTAAAAAATGGAAGTCAATAGATTTTAAAGGATGTGAGATATGTTCCTTTATTGAAAAGAAATTTAATTTTTGTCAGTCAATTAATTGCTTCTAGGTGTGATGTTAAATTCTCTTTAGAAAATTGGCAAGTAACAAAAGGGGTTTTAGTGATTGCAAAAGGCAAGAAGTTGGGTAATATTTATATTTTAAAATGCCATGGTGAAGTGGGAGCTGCCATGACAGTCATGGACAACAACTTAGAAATTTGGCATAAGAGGCTTGGTCACATGAGCAAGAAAGGGCTTGAAGTAATGCTTCAACGAGATCAGCTTCCCGACTTGCAATCAATGAATTTGCAGTTTTGTGAACATTGCCTCTATGGCAAACAAAGTTGGGCTAGCTTCTTGAGGACAGCCATGATAAAAAAACTACTCCTTTGGCACTTGTGCATTCAAATGTTTTTGGTCCTACTGAGGTAACTTCATTTGGTGGTGCCAATTATTTTGTCACATTTCTTGATGATTATACTCAGAAAGTTTGGATTTACATGTTGAATAATAAATCAAAAGTTTTTTCAAAGTTTAAAATTTTCAAGGCTCTTGTTGAAAATCAAATAGGGCATAAGATTAAATGTTTGAAAACTGACAATGGAGGAGAATTTTGTTCCTCAGAGTTTGACAATTTATGTGCAGACAATGACATTCATAGAATCAAGGTGGTCCCATTCACCCCTCAAGAGAACGGAGCAGCTGAGCAGTTGAATCAGACAATTTTAGAGAGAGCTCGTTGTATGCTCTCTAATGTTGGGTAGGGAAAACAGTTTTGGGCAGAGGCGTGAAACACTGCAGTATATTTGATCAACCATGCCCCGTCATCTCATTTGGATTTTGACATTCCTGAGGAGAGATGGCTTGGGAAGAGAATTTCATATGATCATTTGCGGGTGTTTGGTTGTGAAGCGTTCATGCATATTCCCAAAGAACAACGAACGAAGCTTGATTTCAAATCGAAGCGGTGCATTTTTCTAGGCTATGGAGAAGATCAATTTGGTTTTAGGCTGTGGGATCCCGTTGCTAAAAAGATTGTTCGCAGTCGGATTGTTGTCTTCAATGAGAATTTTTTTTTAGGTTTGCAGCCTCTAGACAAATCTTCAAATGAATTTTTTGATGTTGATTTATTTGATAATGGTCATGTCAAGCAAACATTAGTTACATTCTCCCAGCCTTTAGTAATTCCTTCAAACACTAGCACCCCTATTTGTTTGCAACCATCTAATTTACATGCTCTGCCTTCACATGTTGATGTCCCAATTTATGCTACCACTTTGCCAGTGCCTACTTTGTTTAATTTCCAGCCTTCATTCATTAATTCACAGTCCATAGAAGGCAATATGACTGCCACTACAAATTCAATCCCTAAAGATCAAGTGCAGATTTCTCCATCGCAAGCGCTGCCCTCAACACATCAAACACAACCTATAGGAATGTCTGTCTTATTCTTTTAATACACAACCCATAAGTCAAGTGCACCATTTGCAAGGTCATTCACTGCCTTCACATTATAATTCACAGGCCTTAGGAGACCAAACGCTGCCTCACAATAACCTTTCGCAGCCACTAGTTACTCCATCACTACCTCTATTGGACAAAATGCAGCCTTCAATCATTTCGATTCCTCAAGAGAAAGAGGTTTCTATGCTGCCTGCAATGAGCACTATACATAATACACCTCCCTTGTTTTTTGAACAATAGCCCTCTCTACCTCATGCCATCTATGCAAAAGCCACCTTTAGTTAATTCTACCACGCACCCCCTATTTTATGATTCATAGTCTTTAATGATATCTCCCTTGCCTTCTTTAAATAGTTCATTGCCTTTACAAATTGATAGGCAACCTGTCAATGATATGCCTAGAAACAATGTCCAACGAAGTGTAGGAATATAGTGTATTGGAGAAAATTCACAGAGTAATGAAGAAAATACAGAAAAACAGGGTAATTCACAGCAAGGAATTGGTCCTCTATTAAGAAGATCAACCCAGAAGAGGCAACTCCCAAATAAATTTGATGATTTTGAGTTATTTTCATCTGATAATTATGATTATGAATTATTGCTTTATGGTGAGGCAGAGTCGACGACATTCAAACAAGCTTGCCAAGATGCAAATTCAGTCAAATGGATGGAGGCAATGAATGAAGAAATGGAGTCCTTGCGAGCAAATGACACTTGGGATTTGGTTCCTCTTCCGCCAAATCGGAAGCCTTTGAAAAATAAATGGGTGTATTGTGTGAAAGAGGAAGAGGGAGGTTATCAATGTTACAAGGCCATATTAGTTGTCAAGGGTTTTGCTAAGGAAAAAGGCATTGATTTCAATGAAATATTTTCACCAGTTGTGTGAATGACCACTATTCGAGCAGTGTTAGGCTTGGTAGCCATTTGGGATCTTGAACTTGAGCAATTAGATGTCAAAGTTGTTTTTCTTCATGGAGATGTTGAAGAGGAATTATACATGGAGCATCTTGAAGGTTTTGCAAAACCAGGTCAAGAGCATTTATATTGCAGATTGCAGCGAAGTTTGTATGGGCTCAAGCAAGCCCCCAGGCAATGGTATTTAAAATTTGACAACTTCATGACTCAGCAACAATTTATTCGTTGTGATTCGGACCCATGTGTTTATTACAAGAAGCTTCCAAATGGTGAGTTTGTCATTTTATTACTTTATGTTGATGATATGTTGGTTGCTGGCAATAGTGTGAGGATAGTTCGTGAGTTAAAACAACATTTATCTCAGAGATTTTCCATGAAGGATTTAGGGGCAGAAAAGAGGATTCTTGGATGAATATAATCAGGGATAGGAAAAAGAGAGAACTTAGATTATCTCAAGAAAAATATATTCTAAAAAATCTTAGATAGATTCAATATGAAGAATGCCAAATTTGTGAGTACTCCTTTGGCTGATCATTTTAAGTTATCCTCAGCTATGTGTCCTAAAATAGATAAAGAAAAAGAATACATGAAACGTGTTCCATATTCATCAGCAGTTGGTAGTTTAATGTATGCCATGACTTGTACTCATTTGGATATTGCTCAGGCACTGGCAGTAGTGAGCAGATTTATGAGTAATCTGGGTAAACAACATTGACAGACAGTACAGTGGATATTCAGATATTTGAAAGGTACTTCTGATCGCGGTTTATGTTTTGGTGGTAAGGACATTCATCTACGAGGTTATGTTGATTCAGATATGGCTAGAGATCTAGATAAAAGACGTTCTACCACCAGTTATGCATTCACTTTTGCTAGGGTAGCGATCAATTGGGTTTCTCGGTTGCAACAGGTGGTTGCACTTTCTTCTACGGAAGCATAATATATTGCTCTTTCTGAAGGGGCAAATGAAATGATTTGGTTGCAGCAATTGATAGCTGATTTATGGTTTTAGCAATCTGTCTTCACTTTCTTTTGTGATAGCAATAGTGCTATTCACTTGTCAAAAAATTCAGCCTTTCATAATCGGACGAAGCACATAGAGCTGCGATATCACTTCATTTGCCATTGTATCGAAGAGGGGAAGCTACAGGTGGAAAAAAATGATACAAAGTTGAATCCAACTGACATGTTGATGAAAGTAGTTCTGAGGGAGAAGTTCAAATTCTGTAGAGCTTCTCTCGGACTTGTGCAACTCTGACATTAACTCTACAGCGGTGGGATATCTCTAAGCAGCAATTTGGTCTTCAAGTGGGAGATTGTTGGGTTAAGTGAAGCCCAAATTAGTATGTTGCCTTCATAATTCGAAATACTTTCTCAATTTGTAATTACTTCTATTGGCATGTGTGGCCAATTTAGAAGTTGTCTATTTCAAATGGATTTTTCCATTTAATTGGTTGGAGACTTGTTTTATAAATAATGCCACTAGCTGAATATGTAATTAATTCAGAATTGGTGAATAATAAGAGATAATCCCTGAGTGTGGACGTAGCCATCAAATTGATGGTGAACCACGATAAATCTGTGTTCTTGTTTTGTGATTGTTTTTAATCTTTTATTTCTACAATTTCTTTTCCACTTTATTCTACAAATTATATTCAACAGTTTCAAGGAAAGCAAGGTTTGTTGGATACACACAAAATGAATCTTTGAAGGTGATAATGTGTTGATCACTGGCAAGACACCAACTTGGTCTTTGAATCAGTTTTGAGAAAACTTTGAACCAATTCAATTGTCGGGTGTAAAAACCACATTCTGTGGTGAATGCAAAATATGGATGCAGAAACAATGCACATAGACTGTTAGAGACAATGCCTCAAATAAAATGTGGTTTATGGGTCACCGTGCAATTAAAAGAAAAGGAACAAACTATTTGATTAAACACCTCAAGAAGATGTAGTCACATTAAATGTAATGATTGCTAAATATGTGCAAAATATGAAGCATAAACAAAGGAACAAACCTAAAGGCATGCAAAACGTTTGAAAATTTTTCTCAAAGAAAGGCGAAATGAATGATTGCAGGTATCCACAAAATGAATTCATTAAAATGACTTTAGAAACTTTTTGACAATTGCTATTGGTAGGCGTTAAGCCAAAGCCCGCAACCTCTGCAAGCAACCGCCTTAGTAAAATTACTGCACCAAATGGAGAAGTATAGGAAAGGTGGGCTATTTGGCAGTGAAGTGTTTGATAAAATGCCTCGAAGGGACATGGTCTTATGAATGCAGTGATTGTTGTTTATGTGCAAACAAAACAATTTGATGAAAAGGCTTTAAAATAAACTCTCAAGCAAATGCAATTAACAGGTGTTAAATCACGCCTCAAAGAGATCTTATCACATGAAGTGCAATAATTGAAGGATCAACAAAAAATAGAAATGGTGAGAAGGTTTTTCAAAAACTTTCAAGCAAATGCAATACAAATTTAAAATCAAAATCCTAGAAGCTTTCCAAACATCCTCCCTGTTCGTGTTAATGGAGGAGCATTGTCCATTTGCAAACTTCCCTAGTTCACATGCATGCGAGCATGAGGAAAACATCGTCTAGGTATGTGAACTGTTCGACACAATCCCCCCAAAAGGAACATTGCCACATGAAATGCCATTGATTATAGTAATAAGACATAGGACAAATTTCATTGTGGCTTTTCATCTTCATCTCCATCTCGTATTGGCCGCAAAGCAGATATGAGTGAACACAAAGTGTGGCAGAGCACGAACAAGCCACGTGGTTGCTTGTTGGATGCCTCTTGAAATATGATGAATGTTGATGAAATGTTTCTACAAAATACAAGTGAAATACGCATGGAAGGTTCAACAAAATACTACCCACGTAAAAGGTGCCATGCCATACCGGAAGCTATGATCATAGGAAAAGTAAAAAAAGTGAATTTGTTCTTTTGTTTCCAGAAAATGCAATTGCAAGCATATGGATTTTTCTAAGGGATAATTGCAAATATGAACAATATGGATTTGATAAAAAGGCTGTGAAATCTTCAAAGAAAATGTAGGTAGTTTAGAAGCCAAATTCCAAAACCTTTGTCAGCATCTTTCCTGTTTATGCGTAGATGGGAACTATGGAACAAGATCTACATATCCATCAAAAAAATAAATAGGGCATCGATACTTCTCAAAACCTTTTGCCTATGCCACATTTGTAAGTCCAAGATAAAAGGCATTCAAGGGAGGAATTGATTTCATTAGATTTTGTAATTAACGCCTTGATAGATATGTATGCATAAATATGGAAAGGAGTACAAAGCATGTGAATTGTCCAACATTATACCTCAAAGAGATGTCACCTCTAAGAATACATTATTGATTGTACCAATTAATTAATTAATTGCATGAATCAATTATGTACTTGTTATGATGTTTACTGATTTTTTGAATTAATGTGATTTTGTAGGTGATGTGAAGGAATGATGCCAGGATTAAAGGATACATCATTATTTTAATGTTATTTTATTTAAAATAACATTAAATTTCAAAGGGGATTAATTATTTTTACTATTTCAATTGTGAAATTTAAAGTTTATTTGCATTTAATTGAAATATTTTAGAATTTTAATTAATTTTCTTTCATAATTAATTAAGTTTTATTAATTAATGTGCTTTGATGTTTATTGGTGCTTTTGTGGATTGAGAAGGATAACGGATTGTGATGGGGATGATTTGCAAAATAAACATGCAAAAAAGGGGAAAATCATCAAGCTGGAAGTAAACTGGATACATGGTGGTCCCCACCTGGAGTGATTTTTGGGAAAATACATTGATGCTCATTGTACAAGATGGAGAACTCTAAGTCAAACTAGAAATTGCAATTATAAACTGGAGTTGACCAAAGTCAAGTGAAGTTGAAAATAAAAAGTTGATTTGTGAAGAATGGCATGCAGACGAGAGATATAACTTTTGATGTATCATTTTGGTTAGGAATTATATAATTGTTGAGCTATTTATTGTAAAATCAAGCTCATTTGAAACATAGTTAGAAATTAGTTAGATAGTTAGAGAATTGCAAGTGAGACACTTAGGAAAATAAGTTAGATGTTAGATAGTTAGATTTTGGAGAAGTTAGTTAGCAGATTAGAGTTTAGCAGTAGAGTAGATGATAGATTTTTCCTATATTCTTACCATAGCAGAGGTAATTTGAAGACATTGGTTTTCATACATCGATGAAGCTTTCTGGATTTGTAAATGTTGTTTATTTGTTTTACCACAATAGAAGCAACCAAAATCAAACCTACTCAAAGATATACTCGAATGAAATTTGTTTGGTTAACTGTTCAATTTGAAGTTCTTCGAGGAATGAATGAAGTTTTATCTTTTCTTTTGTTTGAATTGTGATTTGTGATCTGTTGTTAATGTTTGCACTATGAATAAATGTGACTGTGTATTGGTTATAGATTGATTTATTCTGCAGTTTAAGTTAATATTTCCTTAAAGAAAAATGAGTCTAGTTAAATAGATGAATCAACATTCTGTTCTTTCTTGCATCCTTGATCTATCTTTTTATTTTCTTTATCCCTTGGTTAGACTAGGTTTAGGTAGAAGTTCAATCTTGCAACAACCAAGAGGCTCAATAATAAACACGCCTTTGAATATTAAGCAACCTCATTGACCACTCAACAAAACAACAACGTTGTGACCCAACACCTAGGAATTTGGAAGGTGATTGATTTAACAATCATTTATCTTTTTTAGGAGAGGTAAGGTAATTGTATCTTGCCTGCATGTTGCTGTGTCAATTTGGACATCAACATAATTGGCACTAGAAGGAGGGCCACTTGAGCAATTTTGGTTTGTTGTGTGTTAGAGTGGGTTGGATCTTAGGAAAACCAAGCTTTGATTGGTAGCCCTTTGTGTATACTTGTATTTATTCATGAAATTATTGGTCACATGCATGATAGGATTCCTTTATTTTTCCCTAACAGTGAACAAAATGCTTCCAAACATGTTAATATTTGTAGGGATTTAGTCATTTTTCGCTAGATTCACCATGAGGATATCGTTTGTCAATTGTTCGTCAAAACATTTCAGGGTACAACATGGCAATGGTATGTTAATCTTCCACCAAATCCTATTTGTTCATGGATAGAGTTAGAAATCTTATTGCTAGATCAATTTGATCCTCATGTGCGTGCACCACACCTAGCACATGAATTTGCAGCTAGGAAAAGGATACCACTGGAATCTATTTACCAGTTCAATCACAAGTTCTTATTTATGTATCAACAGGTTCAAGCTTTAAACTTGGTTATTGATGATCATATCTTGATAGAACACTATTATTGGGGTTTGAACCCTTCATTTGTAGTAAAAAATAGATGTTATGGTGAGGCTGCATCCCTACATGATGTATTGAACAAAGCTCTCTTACTGGCACAATCTAGACATGACATGAGAAATTTGAGTAGCCAAAATTAGGTTTATAATCCTCATGTGCTTGAAAGCTACCATCCTTTTCAACCTTATGCATGTTTACCCACCATCTCTGCCTATATGCACAATCATTTTCACCAAGCTATTATAACCTTCCTAATCTTCTAGACACCACATTTTCCAACGCTTCAAATCAGGTTAGTCCAATGCAAGATCAATTGGAGAATCTAGCTTTGCAAAAGCCAACCATGGAGGTAAGTATTCCACCTACCAATGAAGCTATGACTATATCATCTCTTTTTAGTCATATTCCAAAGCATAATGCATTGAATCATGATGAAGTTGTACATAAATAAAGCATTTGATGAGAAAATATATCATTTTGGTGTTTTATTTGACAAAGAGCATGAAACATATATAAATTTAGAGCATAATGGAAATATCAAGTTAGAATCTAGTTTCATTGGAAATGTTAATACTAACAATGATATTGAAAGAGATGAGGTATTAACAGAAGATTTCTCTTATGAGAAATTAGCAATACCTTTCAATGTTTTGAACAATTTTTCTGAGCAAGATACACACCAAGGTGATGAAGGGACAAAAGAGCATGGTACATGTTGGCTAGATATCCCATGTATGCAAAGTCAATTAAGGGAGAAATTGGAAGAATTAGGAGATTCGAAGCTATCATAACTCACTAGGCCAAATGGATGTAGAATACATCAGACAAACCAATATACTGAGATGGATTGCCACGTTTTCCTTGGTAGGATGAAATTATATTTCAGACAATTGATCACTATTGAAGAAATACTTATGGAAGATCCTTGGAGTACTTGTCCACTCAATAAGGGAGGTGGAACAATTAGCACACATGAAAATGATAATGACTCCATCTGAAATGATGAGAGTAACTGTGAGAAGATGTTTAGCTCTTCCCCATATTCTGATGACCTTGATCCTTGCATTAAGATGGATTCAACAACTGATGAATTTTCTCTACCTTATGTAGAATTTTTAGATGTGAAATACAAGTTTATTGATGCATTCATTGTTTCTTTCATGGCCATCAATAAAGAAGAGACATCCTTTGATGAGTTAGGACAGGGAAGTGACTTTGTTGATTTGAATAATGAATAGATTGAAATAGAGAACAACATACTTTTGGATAAGATTGCAAACAGATCTCGTGGTCAAGGAAAAGGATTTGAATGTTGAATGATTCTTTGAAAGAAGGTCAAGTGGATGTGCAGATTCATCAAATGCTACGTGATGATCAATTAGATTATATTTACACATGTCAGGAAAATAGATTGGATTTGAATGCTAATCAAAATATTGACATGGATGCGTTTAGTGTTTTATTGCAAGAAGGAATGTAGGATGAGATTCAATCAGATGAAACAAAAGAAGGTTGAATCGATTATCAAGATGTTGCCTTAGAAATTGAATCGCTCTAGCATGACAAAGAGAACGAAAAGGGGAAGTATCCTCTTGGTTTTGATTATGTTTATTTAAATAATTTATTTGAATAAAATCCTTATTCATCATGGATTAATGAATTTGACCTTAACGGTGGTAAACTTGATGCTAACTTGTATGTTCTTGTTGATGATACACAAAAACATGAACTGAGGAAGTATTTTTCAAGCTTTGACTCCATGCATTCAGATGAGCTGTTCGAAGAAAATCCTTGTTTACTGTGTACCAATATTTGGCATTAATGGTGATGAGCTGAATGTTGATTCTCAAGCTCTTGTTGGCAACCTATCAAAAGAGAATACTAAAAGCAATGCTTCATCTCAGGAGGAAAAGGGTTTTCAGACCTTGCAAGTTGACAATAGGGGTGATTTGTTGCTTACTCCTTTTGGGGAGATCGAGAAAATTTGTGACTCTGTGCCTAAGGTGATTGCAACAATATTGGTACATGGATATTCCAGTTGCATAATGAACCTCACTAAAGATGACTCATGTCAGATTCGTTCTCCTAGTTCACATTACGAGGTAAGTTGCTTTGATTTCCCATCAGAAGGGGAGAGTGCCATGATAGGTAAGGAAAATGTTGAACAAATTGATTTAAAGGTTGAGGAAGCTAACCATGTAAATGGTAAAGTCTAAACTATTGAGAATGTGATTAATGTTGATAATCCTGGTGAAATCAAGCACATTGGTTTGCTGTTTGAAACCAATAATGACAAGGATATCCTGTAAATTTTAAATCTTGTTGTGACATCTTATATAATAATGACACACCACTAACAGAGGTCCTTTTTATTCACGTGCATGTACTGGAGAAAAATAGAATGGTATTTCATGAGTTGAGGTCTTGGGAAGATGAAATCACACGACATGAGTGTGCATTGGCAACTATAGGTCTTCTAAATCAGGTGGCATCTTTTCATTATCCTCCATGTTTTGGTGATTTTTAGTTTGATTATGATGCCGAGAAAAATAGGAAATGTATGTGGGTTAATCATGATAACATGGAAAATCCATGCAAATTTTAATGACTCAGCCTTGTTGCCCTCAAAATGAATTTATCCTATATAGGCTTTATATTTTTGAGTATAAAGATAAGCTTGCTAGATTCAAAACCATACCTAGTAAATTAATGCTCTTACACATAATGAAAAATCAATTAGGTGGATGTACAAATTTTCACAGTTTTATGTTTGTGGAGCTCAATTTTGGACTTAGTTTAGGATTAGGATTAGTTGGGTGCTAGTTTTAAATTAGTTGGTTTTCTTTTGTTTTAATTTTTGTTGTCAGTTGTCTCGCCAGTTTTGGTTTATTTTCTTTCGTTTTGTTGTTTTTCTTTTTCTTTGTCCTCTTGTTTTTGTTTTTGTTTCTGGGTTGGTTGTTTTCTTTTGTTCTAATATTTGGTTGTTTATTTGTTGGTTCTTGTTCTTATTTTTTGTTTTATTTTGTTGGTTTGTTGTGTCAATGGGCTTGTCTTGTTTTTCTCCCTCTTTGTGTTTCCTTTCTTTTCTTTCTTCAGGGGGTTCCTCTCATTGATAGTGGAAAATGAAGTGTTGTATGCAAGTTATGTCGAAGGGTGAATTTGTTGAGAGTTTGTTGCCTGTATTTTCAAACACTTGATTAGTCAGTTACCTTGAAAAATTTAGTTTACCTTCATCCATTCCAAACTGGGGAATGTTAACATGAATTAGAACTTGGCGCATTATAAATTTTTTGAGGAGTCTTTGAAAGTCTAATACCATTTGCACATTTTAAGAAATCCATCTGTTAGTTTACATCGGGTGGGGTAACTCTATTCCACGTGAAAAATCTAAAGGGCTACATTTCTTTCACGATATCCACTATGGTACTCAACCTATTGCTTAAGATTTATTGTTTAAGAATTGAGGAAAACAAGAAAATATGCTTTAAAAGACTCAACATCTGAGAAAAAGAGAAAAGGGGTGAAAATATGAAAATGAACTCAATTAGAAAGGGTGATACAAGTATCTCTATCGAGACTATAGACGACTGGCTAGTAGTAGAGCGATGCTTAGAGAGAACCAAAGGTATCTCTGTCGGGGCTATAGATGCTTGGCTGGCAGCAAAGCTATGCCTAGGATATCATTACACTTTAGAAATGTAACTTAAGATTGTGTAGATTAGGTAGAGTTTGCTCCATTTTGATCATAATGATGCTTATGGAAGGGAATTAAACATTTGCACACACAAACAGATTTCAATTTCATCTTGGATCTCTATGATGTCCCTATTTTAATTATATTTGCATTTCTGAGGTTGCCTTGAAAGAGTGTAAACCAAAGATTTTGAGTATTTGGAGGGTTACATGTTTTAAAATGTTTGCAACATTTTCCCAACTGAGTTGCCATTTGTTATGCCTTGCACACACACCCCAACCTTTTACTTGAAAAAATTGGGGATCCCCTCTATTTTCCTTTGTTTCATCATTTTCTTCTGGCGTTTTTGTGCTTTGTCGTTCTTATTTTCATTTTTTCCCTCTGTGCTTGTTTTCATTTCGGTCTTCATCTTGTGTTTTCATCATTTTTGGTCTCGTCCTAGAATTGTCTCTCTGGGACCTTGCTTCGTTCTTTGTTGTCCTGTTAGGTTTTCAGTTCCGATTTGGACTATGGGCTTTTTGTAAAGGGGTCGATTCTGAGTCGTTTCCTTGACCCCGTTTGGAGGTTTTCTTTGTCCCACGACTTTTCATTCCCAAGACCGTTTCTATTCAGAATCAAATAAATGAATTGAACTTGCACCTTTTTCTCAAAGGTGCAAGTTCAATTTTCTTTTCTGATTCCACGTGTCATTGTTTCCTATTCGGAATTAGAAAATAAAATCAAACTTTAACATTTCCTTCGAAGGTTCAAATTTGAAATATTTTTTCTGATTCCACATTTGTCCTTGTCTTCCTTGGTCCATTTGGAGATGTATTTTCTAATTACTCTTTTCCGACCCTTTCGTTTCTTTGTCGTCTTTTTCGTTGTTGCGTTGTCATCATTTTGTTGGCCTGTTTTGTCTTTCTCCGTTTTGCTTTCTTTCGTGTCAGTCTGGTCTCTTTGAGTCATAAAATCTAAAAAAAGTAAAAAAATTGAAAATCCAAAAAATTGTAAAAACATTAAAATACAAAGATTTTTTTAAATTAAATTAAAAATTTAAATTGTAAATAAATGAATCTTTTAAAAGATTTTATAAATTTAAAATGAAATTAAAAATTAAATAAATTTAAAGAGTTAAAAAGTGAAAAGAAATTAAAAATTAAAAATAATAAAGATGATGTTCCGTCGGAACTTCGGGTTTCAACGGCACATTAGACCCCCAAAAAATAAAATAAATGTTCAAATCCGATAAAAAATCCTAAACACACTTGTGCTGGCCAAAATGAAATCCCAAACGAACATGTGCATTGGAAAAATAAAAACCCAATGGACTATTAGGGTGCGGTCCCATGGAGGGGGGCTTCCTTAAAAGTCTCAGCGGGTGCTGCTTAGCTTTTTTAGGAATATTTTAAAGTACATGGTCCCATGAATTTAGTTGAAATTCTGCTTAAAAATTTAAGCCCCTAAATATAAGGAAGTGGTGGTCCCATGAATTTAGTGGTGCACTGCTGCTTAAAATTTTAAGCTCCGAAATTTGAGGAAGCTAGTGGTCCCATGGATTTAATGTTGCAATTCTGCTTAAAGATTTAAGCTCAGAATTTTTTATTTAATTTTTTTTTTTTTGAACTAATGAGCATAGCCATCATTCATTATTCAAAAAAAATCAAATTTTTCTTTACAGCATTGTGTCTGCAATTTTATTTAAAGATTTTAGCTTAGAATCTTTTTTTTTTATTTATTTTTAACTAATGAGCATAACTATCATTCATTATTCAAAAAATAGTCAAAATTTTCCATACAGCATTGTGTCTGTAATTATCAAAATAACAGAAATTAATATTGAAAAAAAAATACCATATCACCTCTCTCCTAATAGCATAGCAGCCTGAACGAATATTTGAATTGAGACCATTCAGCAACCCAAACATACTATGAACAGATACAAAACATCCATGAAAACATAATCAATGAAGCTAATTTGCTTTTCAATAAATGAACAGATACAAAACTCAGAAGTCACTTAAACAAATTGAAATCTTTGATCATTCCCAGCACATATTATGAATGGTAATAGCAATATTATTCATGCTCAGAATTGT
Organism: Sequoia sempervirens; assembly: GCA_007258455.2. Classification (NCBI taxonomy): domain Eukaryota; kingdom Viridiplantae; phylum Streptophyta; class Pinopsida; order Cupressales; family Cupressaceae; genus Sequoia; species Sequoia sempervirens. Next base: position 45,477 of record VDFB02001879.1, read on the forward strand.
AGAATACAAATCTCTTATTTCCAGAGTTATAAAGTTTACAAAATAAACTCATTACATATATATGCTATTTGTTTTTTTGGTTCTTGTATTACATGGATTCCCGTTGCTGGTTTTTTCTTTCTGTTGCTTATAATGCTCTTAGTTCTTGTAAGGCAATATATTTTTCCCCAAAATTTTCATGGAAAAAACCATCTTCAAGAATTGGATGCAGCATATTATGGGAAGCCTTAGTGCAAAGTTTAGAGAAGAGAGTTAGATGCTGATGGTGAAGGATTCTTATAGAGTCTGTGCAAGAATAAAATGCATGGAAGAGAAGGGGAACAGGGAAAGTAAAATAGCATGGAGATTGAGTTATGCAAAGTAGCAGAGTTGTTGATGGTTATGGGTTAAATAGGAAGGAACTTGCATACTCTGCTAAGGCAGATCGTCCAGGATGGAGATTTGGTTGTGTTTACTGAAGTTGAAGGTATGACTGAACGTAATGATGACAGACCAAGAAAGATAAAGAAGCTCAAAACCTTATGGATTTGTTCATGAGGAAGACACAACAAAGTTTGGTGCCTATGAGAAGGGTATTTGCAAAAAGATCAGTAAAAGGACAACAGTCAAGCTCAGTTAGGAATGACAGTCTCTTATAACAACCACCATGGAATAGAAGAGGATTATATTGCATGACAGCCATCAAAACATGTCTACCAACATTGTTTGAGGATAAATCTAGTGTTAATGGCAGTAAAAATGAGAAGGTTAGCAAATTCACAATTTGAAGGTGGCAGAGTTATCAAGCTTGACAGGACTTGGAGAGCAAGGTATAGAGGATAGTGAGCACCTTATGAGAAAGGACAATCCTCTTCAAAGGGAAATGTTTCAAGAGTCCTAATGACTGAAATGAAAACACAATAATAGTTCACTGACCATGACACAGGGGGGTGCAATATGAGAATACATATGGCTAAAGCCTACGCAGCATCATAAGATCCATACCAAACACAATGGCAGGCTATAATAAGCAGTGGATAATGAATGGATGTGAAGAAGTGACACTCTTGAAAGAGACAGTCATATTCATTTTTGACAGTCACTTCATCAAAAGATGGTCAGATATGTGCCTTGGGATCATCTGTTCTCCAAGCTGTTTCTGGTCTGAGAGGTACAGGAAATGAAAAAAGCAGCCCTGAGAGCAATAGCATTGTAGAGGTAGTTCCAGAAAATCATTAGTAACATGGAAGTCAAGCATGAAAATAAAACTAAGGGGAGTGAATACAGTGAGCAGTAAGGATGGTGCCAAATACTTATGCAATAGACATGTCTATCTGATTTCCCTTTACAGACTAGCTCATCATGAACATGGTGGAGAAAAACATCCATCTCAGGCAACGAGATCTGCAAATCTTCCTTCAAGGATGATTGTGGGCTTAAAGCAAAGTGGATCTCTTTAGCCTCTTTATAACCATATGCTTCAAACAAATGCTATAGCAAAAGTACAAAAGAATCAAATGGAACATTATTTATAGCATTTAACTACATTATTTTTTTATCTTTTTCACAAATGGAACATTATTTATAGCATAACATCAATTCAGATCTGCATATTTGTGAATTAATTTCAAAATATCAAAACCATACAAACAGGCGGTTTTAGATCAACAACGAATCACACCTACAATGCCTCTATATCCAATACTTTGCAACAAAAACTTTACCAAAAAAACATGCTCTTGAATTTAGATTATTTATTTTATTAAACATATGGAGATATACTGCACTAAATGAACAAGTCTTGCAATTCTCCAAGAAAAGCACATTCAATAAAATGAAATGAATAGGAGTGCAGTAAACTCCCAAAGCAAAGCTCAACATATACCATCTTAACAAATAGAAATCTCCCACATAGAAATATCAACATTCATATAAGGAGGAAAAAATAACAAAAACAATATAAATAATTACAAAAGTAATTCAAAATTGAAAACATGTCTTGAGATCTATTACATCCATACAAAATCAATTAAACTTTTGGTTTTTATGCCTCTACATGTCTACATTATTCATATCAGCATTTACAAAATTCATTAATGTTTCTCGAGCTACTGTTGCAACTGGATCAGCTGATTCATTGCTTGCCATATTTGTTCCATTCTGAGCAAAATCATCTTCATATGTATCATCTTCATCCTGCACAATGTCTAATGTCATATTATGCAATATACAACAACAGACAATGACTTTTGGAACCATTTTCAAATTTGGATGCCACATTTTTGAGTGTAAAATTTGCCACATCCTCTTTAGCCTCCCAAAGGCACGCTCTACCACAATGCGTGTTGATGACAACTTAAAATTGAATTCTGTTTGGTTTGTTGTTAGACCTCCACTAAATGGTGTAATTAACCATGGCAACAATGGATATCCGCCATCACCAATAATGTACTCTCTCATATTTACTGACCCAATTGACACTGGATGACCATTTAATCTTTGTCCACCTTCACTCAGTTTATAAAAGCATGAATTTCGTAGAAGCCTAGAATCATTTATAGAACCAGGCCATCCTGTAAAGACGTCCATGAAATACATATTGCTATCAACAATTGCTTGTAATGACATACTATAGTTATGATCACGATCATACCAATCAGAGGAACACTCATTGGGTGGAAGATGAAACTGGATGTGAGTTACATCTATAGCTCCACAACAATTTGGAAATCCTCGTTTTAGATGAAAGCCTTCTTTTACACGCTCAAGTGCCATTTGGTTACTAGGCCATCGGATATGATCTCGAAATCGACTATAAAAGACATTGATGAATTTATTTACAATTCTTACCACAGTTGACTTTCCACAACCAAATAGCTCACTAATGTTAACCATTGTCATTCCAGATGACAATCGTAAAACTGCAATAGCAACCTGTTTCTCAACTGGAAGGACCCTACTCTGTAAAGCTATAGCAAATGAATGTGGTATATCACCTTGCTTTAGGTCATCATTCAAGTTTTCACAAAGATTTTGAAATAATGCATACGGCAACCTAAAAATGCTGCGGAAACGTTCATCATCACATCTAACTTGAAAAATGTAGTGGTTCCACCAATGTAAAGAGCGTGGTTTGATATACCACTCACCCTGAATTCTTCCTTCCCATTGAGAAACAGATAAATTAGTTTCCGCAATGTCACTTTCCAACTCAGAAGTGATTGCATGAAGCATTGTTTCCATATCATCTAAGTCCATGTTTGATGATTGTCTTATTTCAGAGAAGTCTATTCTATGCTGCTTAAATTTTTTTTGTATATTGTTTGAATTTTGAAGATCACTCCAAATCTGTATTGCCAATTGAATAACACTTGATGCAATGGCAAGAACAAATTTCATTTTTTCTATTGAACTGGAATTCATTGTGCAGTTATGATCTCCACCCTACAAAACCGAAAAAAAAAGGAAAAAAAAATATTAAATACAATGTTTTAATTGGATAGAAGTCATTTTCTTATCAATATTTCTCTTCTTTTTTACTTTATTGGAAAACTAGAAAAAGATTGCGTAAATCTTGCTTAAATATAATAATGTGGATATCTTATGCAAGGCCAAGTTAATGTGGTTGATATTTTAAAGCCATGTAGATTTACAGTGCCTAGAAGCATAAGCATATAAATTTGTGTTTTTCATTAACTTTTTTTGCCAAACAACTGTCAAAAGCTAGCAAATGACTAAGTAATCTCCGCCTACCTTTGATCAGCAATCCAAACAGCAAATTAGGGGCACTTTTTTGAAGTTGCAAGCAAAATTTGGCTTCCTATTGCCTTCCTTTCCAGAGTGTTTTGTGAAAAAAAATTATAATTTAATATAATCAATAATATAAGGAACTTACAAAATCATCAGAATAGAGTGATTTTTTTTTCGCAGTCCCTTGCCACTCAAGGGTTTAAGAAATTTGCAACAGGGCAAATCTGAGAGTAGTTTGCATGCTCCCAAGGTGTCATTTGATCACCTAATTATTATTCCAATTTTCTTACGTGATGAGATTGTTTTCACTGTGGATATTCCATTTAATCTTCCACCTTCATGATCCATCTACTGAATACTAGAGCCCCTGCCAAATTTGGGCTTGAATTGTAAAGAATAGGATAGTTTTCTTTGCAATATCATTTACTGCTCCTACTGAGATGATAGCTAATGTGGTTGACAGTTGGATCCTCAACACTGTTTCAAGACTTTGATATGCTCCAGTAAAGACATCGGAGTCATCCAAGCATGGACTACGCTATCACATTTTTGTAAGGAGTCTAGCTTACTGCTATTGCTATCATGTTAGTTCATAGTAGGCATTCTACCTTTGTCATAAGGTACAAATTCTCCTAAAAATGATTGCATGGGTGATGCGATTGCAGTGGGATCATTTCAAGCCACAAAAAGTGACTACAACAAATCTTGCTTCATGGGTTATCACTATGAATTCTAGCTCAATGAATTTGAACTGAATTTCTACAGTTATATTGAGTGAGACAGATGTTGTATTTGGTGTGAGACAGATGCTGTATATTTTAATTTAGTGTAGGTTGTTGTACACATGATGGTTTCAGCTATAGTCAAGTCTATTAAGACTTTTTTGGTTGCAAAAGAATATGCCAATTATGCACTTTTCCAGCTGCTCTTCTAGTCCATGGGTGTCTAGATTACCCCTGAACATTCATACATTGGATTCATACTCTGTGCCTTATGCTAAATATGCCTCTGCTGAACTATGTTAGATGAGTATTAAGAGAGTCTTCAACTCGCATAATTAATCAATTTAACTAGTGAAGTGATATCAGTAGCTTAGTTAGCTGAAAATAATTAACTTTCATGATTTTATTGTTCAACTAACTTACTATTTGTCAAAAGACCATTCAATTTCAATTTTTAAATAATGGGTGAACTTCTATTCAATGAATCTAACATGTTTTTTTCTATCAATTTGAATACTATGTGAACATGGAAACATGAATACTATTCAATCAATCTAACATGTTTTTTTCTATCAATTTGACACAATATTGATTAGATATCTCCCTTCTTATGAAATAAGAAAAAAAAAATAGTTTATAAGCATATTAATATCTTAAATGGAAACTTTCACTGTCAATAAAACTGCTGATCTTGCTTCAGAATTGAAGTCTGATATAAAACTGCATTATTCTTCCAACAAAGGGTAGAAGATTATTTATGCTGTTTATGCTAAGCATGGCCAAATGAACAAACATAACAGATATATGCCTTAGAAACAACAATATTGAACAAATAAAGAAATGCAATGCATTTGCTACAATATCCCAAATGTCAAATGTTTCTAATACTTCACTTGAAACTTTAGAAATAATGGAAAAATATGCTAATAGAAAAATTCATCCTCAAAATTCATTTTATTGAAATACAATTGAAATACAAATTGTTCTTTGCATATCACTTAAATACAAACATTAAACACAAATTGTCTTTGCATATTAGTTTAATACAAACATTAAACAAAATGACAAATCATTTCTCAGTTGAAAATGATTCAGAAATTTTTAACATTGCTTGGCCAATGGAATTTAAGGCTGCAACCATGTTCATTTGCACAGCAACCTTTTGCTCCTCCAACTTAATCAGCTTTTCATCATTTAATTCTTCCTTTTTGAATCGCCTTTCCATAAGATCATACTCTTTTTGATGGCGTTTCATACGACCCTCTTCAGCAATCTGTAATGTGGAAACAACCAATTTGTTGTTTTCCAAAATTGTATCTCTCATACCATTGGTTCTTGATACTGATTTTCGCTTCTTACCTGTGTAACCTTTTTCTATTTCATTATCATTGTTTAGTGACCCTTGACAAGCTGTATCAAATTCATCAACAGGAACATTTTCAATTGGAGAGGAGTTTTTGTCACCAAATGTGTAGTTGTTGTCCGAAGTATCAATGCATATGTTACCAGGATCAATTACTCTATCACTACCAAAACTAGCCTCCATTGCAACCATAAGCTCGTTTGGAAAGTTTGGTGGAAGTTTTTTTTCAGCTCTCTCTCTATTTGTCATATTCCAGTAGCTGTCATGGCCAGAGGGAATATGTGATTCATAATCCCTTATTCTTTTATAATCTGGCATGATATGTTCCCATCGATCTCGACACTGATTTGCTGTTTTAGAGACACCATGCTGAGAACAATAGTCTTTCACAGTTTTCCACTTTTCAACAGCAGTTGCAGTTTTCTTCATTGCACCACCATTTGATATTGTGTCTTTTTCAACTCGTTTTGCTTCAATAAGTACCATGGTGTCTGCAATGGTCCATCGTGTCCTTCCTTTCTGTGTAGGAAGAACGAAAGGCGTTTTATCTTGATTTTCAGTTGCAGAAAAAACATTAGTATATTGTTCATTAGGAGTTGAGGTGACAAAATTTTCATTTTCCTTTTCTGTAGTTGGAGGACAACTAGAGTTGACTGTTTCATTGGTTTTTTGAGTGCTTGGAACAAAGTCAAAGAGCTCATCGTCAATGGAATAAATATCTTCATCTTCTATGTGGTTTTGTGAGAGCAATGTTGTGAACCTCCTAAAACCACGATTTGAAGGAATTGGACGATGCAAATTCCTATCCATGGCAATGAACTGCAATAAAAAATATATTCAAAAATTATTATGTTTGGTAAAAACAGTGTACAACCAAGTTTCTTTTATTCATTATTAAACTGCAGAAAAAAAAGAATGCACTAGGTAATACTGAGTTGACTTCTTTTGAAAAATTGACAATCATAATTGGGAGGAAAACCAAAGAGCTCAACATAAATAAGGGACAATTTTCATGGGAAGTAGTGCACAAGAAACTTAAGATGTAAAATCCAACATGGAGGTGCAACACACAATATGTAATTCAGTTTGATGGCAGAGTGAAATAACCGCAAGAGACACAACATACAACATTACTATTGCAAAGTGGTCAAAAAATAAAGCAAACAAGATTCATTAAGAATCAAGAAATTATTTGCTTGGGGGGGTATGCCTTACATAATCAAATGATGTATTATCACCCAAAGCAATGATAACATCATGAAACAAGGGAAATGAGGAGGAAAAATAAAACTCAAGGAAATGGGGAAAAGCCCAATGGTTAAGATTAAAACAACCTTGATAAAATAGTTCCAAAACATAAGGAAATATCATGAGACCACTCTCCAAACAATTGTCAACAAAGAAATCATAGAAAATTGGCAACACTGAAGAGTACATAAGTAAGCAGAGGTGGACACACTAAGCAACCAAACATTTGAAGTATTTTACCAATTGTACCTATTGACAACAATTTCATTCGTAGTAAGAACATAGTTTTAATTGCTAAGCCCTATCAACGCCAATGTGGCATGACATCTTCATTAAAGCAAGGAGGAAGAATTAGAATTGAAGGGAGAGATTTGTTTTGGATGGTGCAGAGCGTCAACTGCATTAATGAGGACAGCGAGATAGAGGAATATACAGATCGGGGTGATGTGAAGATAAAGAAATATGTATACAATCATGGATGGTGGTGGAGATAAGGAATAGACATTAATGGATGGTGGTTTGTTTCTTTTATGGATTTCAATTTATTTTAAAAAATTCCCATCAACGCCAATGTGGCACGACATCTTCATTAAAGCAAGGAGGAAGAATTAGAATTGAAGGGAGAGATTTGTTTTGGATGGTGCAGAGCGTCAACTGCATTAATGAGGACAACGAGATAGAGGAATATACAGATCGGGGTGATGTGAAGGTAAAGAAATATGTATACAATCATGGATGGTGGTGGAGACAAGGAATAGACATTAATGGATGGTGGTTTGTTTTTTTTATGGATTTCAATTCATTTTAAAAAATTCCTAGCACTACTGTTGATTGTGACTGACAGTCTATGACTCCAAGTCAGGGGGGTATATCCAATGTTCATGGAGTTGAGTAAGACAAGAACCAGGCAGTGAGCATGAGAACTACAAGGTACATTACATTGCACTATACTTAATGTTGTATCCTAATCTGCACATAGCATTCCTCTGTCTCACCCCTTTTATAAGCACTAGGTACATCTTCGAGCTATGCTCTTATAGATTCTCTTTGTAATAGAGCTTGAGACCCCCTTGAATTCCTGTACTTTTTCCTACCACTGAATGCCAAATGAGTCAGCATGGATGTTGGCCAAATGAGGTACTATAAGTTATGGATCAATGGGGTTTTTATTCAGAATACAGTATGGTGTTGTTGAGACAGGTAGTTCCATCAGATAATGAATGTGATGTTGTCTCTCAGAGGCTCATAGAAACTGCTCTTCAAGGTGATATAGAGACTTTAGTTGATTGCTTAGGTAATGCTCTTGTATACGTGAACTTGGCCTCATGGAGCCCCTGGACCCACATAGACCAGAGTGGCATTTTTACTGTAATGTGAGTAAAGCTACTGAACTTATGCTGTACTTGGGAAAGTGGCAAAATGCTTTGCCAATTGGTTCTACTGTAGCACTACTGTTGATTGTGACTGACTGTCTATGACTCCAAGTCAGGGGGGTATATCCAATGTTCATGGAGTTGAGTAAGACAAGAACCAGGCAGTGAGCATGGGAACTACAAGGTACATTACATTGCACTATACTTAATGTTGTATCCTAATCTGCACATAGCATTCCTCTGTCACACCCCCTTTTATAAGCACTAGGTACATCTTTGAGCTATGCTCTTATAGATTCTCTTTGTAATAGAGCTTGAGACCCCCTTGGATTCCTGTACTTTTTCCTACCACTGAATGCCAAATGAGTCAGCATGGAGGTAAACTGCAGGCCTTCTGGTAAGTGCATAGGGAAGAGATAACTAATTTCAGTTATATCAGAGTTGTCTGCATCTTAGATAAACATGGAATTAAACGGATAATGTGTCTCATACATGTTGTTGGCTTTTCAAAAATCAATTGAACATATGATAAAACACAACAAGATAAGTTAATAATCTTTTATCTTGTGTTAAGGTAGGCAATTTTTGTCAGTGGTACTATTTTGAAATTAATAATATTAAAGGTTAGATCAATTATGCATGTAAAATTATTATCATTCTAATCATGCAAGATAAAAAGTAAATGACAAATGTTGATTCAAATGTATTTAAATGGTCTATAGATTTTCACAAAATCTTTCTACAAAAGCTAAATTTATTGCTTGATAACTAAATGTCCAGGAGGCGTGGACCTTATAGCCAACAAAATCACAGTTTAAACACTCTGCTAGTCTAGCATAGCTTTCATACTATGGCCATGATGCATGACAAGGACAACAATGGTTCTGGCAAACCTACCATTTATACATACCTATAGTTCCAAAGTTTAATATCTGTAAAGGCAAAAAAAACACAAATTCAATCCAATCCTTCTAGCACAGAGCCATAGTTTTAGACCTTGGTCAATAAATATTTAACAGACAAGGAATATGGACTTCCCACGAGAAAAATAACAAACAGGTGAACCCAGCACAAAGGACTAGAAATTTGACAGCTCAAAAAGTAAAAAATTGGGCACCAAATTAGATTACATGCCTCCGATTTTGACCACAGAAGGAGATAGAATAAGAATTGAGAACCAAACAAAAAAGCCATTTGCCATATAACTAGTATACGAACTTCAATAGAATGAAAAATATGGAGAAAAAATTATAAGAATTTGAACAGAGAGAAAAGTACTGGAAAAAATTATATAAACTTGAACAGAATGAAAGGCATAGGTGAAAATTAGTTGGCAGAGTAAACAGAAATAAAACTTACCCAGTGCCCTTTTGTCTGAAAATGTGAAATTGCTCTGGAGTCCTCTGTCTTCTCCACCTCTGAAAAAATATAATAGTATTTTCCTGTACATGACCAATTTGAACAAATCAGCAACGATATTAACAGCGATAGAAAAATGAAATCGATTATCTTAAATTAATATGCACCTGTTTGTTTTGCAGCTCGTCGATGCTCTTTGCTGGTCTGTGCAGCATGCCAATGATCTGCTTTGCAGTGTCGTTGATGCCTTTGAAACCAAAAATTTCCGGAAAACATGCAGCGGGGATCATTTTCCCTCTTTTTTTAATTTCTGGCGGGAATTTTCTGCTGTAAATGTGCGACAAGTGGCACACAAAACCCCTAAGCTGTAGGGGCAATTTCTAGCCCCACCCCATTTTCCCCTGCTGGAAGATTCATTCCTATACTGTAGGGGCTCCTATTTTTCTGGAAGAGATTCGAATTAATCCCGTAGCACAAATTTTTTTTTTCCATGAGACCTCCTGCTCCACCAAAATAGAAGCCCAAGCCCCCCCATGGGACCATGCAGTTAGTGAAAGGCCAAAAAAAACATTTTCTGCTCTTGCAAGATAGAAAAATTGAAGAAAAATTAAATGCGGAAGACATTTCCGATGGACTTTTGTTTTAAAGGTTTTGATTCAGAACAGATTTTTGCCTCCGCCTACGTTGAGAAAAGTTCATCGGAAAAATATAAACCCGACTACCCCTACCTCTGTTATTAATGAAATGCTATGATTACAGGTATACGAAAGGGAGAACTTTGGGAGGTGTAGAAATGGATCAAAGCATGAAAGAAATGCTGATTTTTATCAACTGTTGCATCTACAACTGCCCTGGATGCAAATATGTAGACTGAGTATGCAAAAAATAGATTTGTCAATTGATTTTGGGGAAAACTAATTCTGCAACCGTTGCCCACATTTCTCTCTGCCTATGATGGCAACACACCAACTTGTTCTGTGAATCAGTTTTGAGGAAACTTCGAACCAATTCAATTGTCGGGTGTAAAACCACATTCCATGGTGAATGCAAAATATGGATGCACAAACAATGGACGTAAACTGTCGGACACAATGCCTGAAATAAAATGTGGTTTATGGGTTGCCATGGAATTAAAAGAATAGGCACAGACTGTTTGATTAAACACCTCAAGAAGATGCAGTCACATTAAATGTAATGATTGCTGAATATGTGCAAAATATGAAGCATAAACAAAGGCACAAACCTAAAGGCATGCAGAACGTTTGACAAAATTTCTCAAAGAAATGCGGAATGAATGATTACAAGGTATCCAAAAAATGAAAATTCATTAAAATGGCTTTAGAAACTTTCCGAAAATTGCTATTTGCGGGCATTAAGCCAAAGCCCACAACCTTTGCAAGCAACCGCCTTGGTAAAAATGCCGCACCAGATGGAGAAGTATAGGAAAGGCGGGCTGTTTGGCAGTGAAGTGTTTGATAAAATGCCTCGAAGGGACATGGTCTCATGAATGCGGTGATTGCTGTTTATGTGCAAGCAGAACGATTTGATGAAAGGGATTTAGAAGAAACTGTCAAGCAAATGCAATTAGCAGGTGTTAAATCACGCCTCAAAGAGATCTTATCACATGGAGTGCAATAATTGAAGGATTGAAAAGGTTTTTGAAAAACTTTCAAGCAAATGCAATGCAAATTTAAAAGTAAAATCCTAGAAGTTTTTCCAAACGTCCTCCCTTTTTGCACCAATGGAGGAGCATTGTCTATTTGCAAACTTCCCTAGTTCACATGTAAGCGGGCTCGGCCAGGTATGTGAATTGTTCGATGTAACCCCCCAAAAGGAACATTACCATATGAAATGCCATTGATTATAGTAACAAGACACGAGACGAATTTGTTGAAAAGCTTCAGGGACGTCAAGGAGTTACATGGTCCGGTGCTAAGTTAAATTCTGCACACTTTTCTAGCATTCTCTTTGCTTGCACCAAAATGGGGGAACTTTAGAGTAGGGTATGATTATGAAGGAAGTTTCATTGGTCAGAAATCATAGTTGCATTGGCCCCGACAGACATGGATGAACGCAAAGTGTGGAAGCACAGACTAAGCCACGTGGATTGCTTGACTGGATGCCTCTTGAAATGTGATGAATGTTGATAAACGTTTGTACAAAATATAAAAGAGTGAGAAATCTGCATATGGAAGGTTCGACAAAATACCTCAGCAAAAAGCAGTGCCATGCCATGCCGGCTATGATCACGGGAAAAGCAAAAAACAAAAGTGAATTTGTTGCGAGGACTTTGAAAACTTTCCAGAAAATGCAATTGCAAGCGTATGGATTTTCTAAGGGATAATTGCAGATATGAACAATATGGATTTGATAAAAAGGTTGTGAAATCTTCAAAGCAAATGTAGGCAGTTCAGAAGCCAAATTCCAAAACCTTTGTCAGCATCTTTCCTGCCTGTGCGTAGATGGGAACTATGGAACAAGGTCTGCATATCGATCAAAAAAATAAACAGGTCATCGATACCCCTCAAAACCTTTTGCCTATGCCACATTTGTAAGTCCAAGATAAAAGGCATTCGAGGGAGGAATTGATTTCATCAGATTTTGTAATTAACGCCCTGATAGATATGTATGCAGAAATATGGAAAGGAGCACAGAGCATGTAAACTGTTCAACATTATACCTCAAAGAGATGTCACCTCTATGAATACATTATTGATTGCATGAATCAATTATGCACTTGTTATGAAGTTTACTGATATGTTGAATTAATGTGATTTTGTAGGTGTTGTGATTGAATGATGTGAGGATTAAAGGAGACATCATTATTTTAATGTTATTTTATTTAAAATAACATTAAATTTCAAAGGGGATTAGTCTCGTCCTAGCTCGCCCTAGGAACTCAAGATACAGGTTGGGCCATTGCGCTGGGTCGCGGGGCCACCCTACTATAAAAAAATAAAAATTCAAAGGGGATTAATTACTTTTACTATTTCAATTGTGAAATTTAAAGTTTATTTGCATTTAATTGAAATATTTTAGAATTTTAATTAATTTTCTTTCAAAATTAATTAAGTTTTATTATTTAATATGTTTTAATGTTTTAGGTGCTTTTGTAGATTCCGAAGAATAATAGATTGTGATGGGGATAATTTACAATACAAACATGCAAAAAAGGGGAAAATCATCAAGCTGAAAGTAAACTGGATACATGGCGGTCCCCACCTGGAGTGTTTTTTGGGAAAAGACGTTGATGCTCATCGTGCAAGATAGAGAACTCTAAGTCAAACTAGAAATTGCAATTATAAATTGGAGTTGACCAAAGTCAAGTGAAGCTAGAAAAACAAAACGTTGCATTTGTGAAAAATGGCTTTTGATGTATCATTTTGAGCAAGAATCATGTAATTGTTGAGCTATTTATTATAAAATCAAGCTCATCTAAAGATAGTTAGAAATTGGCTAGAGAGTTAGAGAGTTGCAAGTGAGACTTTTAGGAAAATAAGTTAGATGTTAGATAGTTATATTTTGGAGAAGTTAGTTAGTTAGTTTAACTATTGGTAAGTTTCTAGGTTCAAAGTTATACTTTGGAATGAAATTCGTTTGGTTAATTGTTCAATTTGAAGTTCTTCAAGGAACGAATGAATCAAAATTTGTAATTTTTGAAAATTAATTGTTTTTCTAGGTAGGGGTGTGGGAGAGGAAGTTTCCCAGCTGTAGGAATTAGTGGTGGGTGATCCCACAATAGTGGTTTACACTTTTTGGCCAAACCGACATCGATATTTTTTTTTAACACAATCTCCACATTAGGGCACCTATAGTGATTAAATCGTGGGAATTTGAAGATGATGTAAACTAGGAGTCTTGTCACATTTTGTGTAGATTCTAAAAATATTTTTTCAATTTTTTGGAATCCATTGCCTCTTTTCCATCACAAAAATTGGTTTTAAAAACAACATTTTTAAAGTGGCCTTACAGGTATAGCATTTTTTTTTTCCATGAAGGATAAAATTCGAATTCTTTCAATTTAGATTTCCTTTCTGATATCTAGTGCTTCCACTTGGTTAGATAGTTTTTATTGAATATTTTTTCTTTAATCAAGTTTCGAAGTCAAACCAATGACAATTCGGACATAGCGCGACCGTATAATGCGATAACTTTTTTTGTATATATCAAATTCATTTTTTTTTTGTTGGATCAAGGACTTCAATATCAGGTGCACTCATATAATTTTTAATTTTTTATAATCTCTATTTTTCACATGTGCGGAACAAATATTTTTGCTTTTAAGTGAAAACCTATATTTAATAAAACTTAAAAAGCAGGATAGATAATAAAACCAAAACATACTAAAATTATATTCATTGGATAGCTCGTTCTGAAGGCTACTTTCGATTCAAGTTTGGTTTCTAAATATTCCCCATTTTTCATCTAACCCGAGCTTGAAAGGCGTAAAATTTTAGGTTTTTGTGTGAACAAATTAAAAATTAGGGAAAAAGGGGTTAGCTAGAACCCGAGGGGTTAGCAACCCCCTATATCATTTCCTTTATTTTTTGGGCGGGAAATGTGGGCCCAATAGTTAATGGGTTCGCTCGAACCCTAGTTCGGTCGAACCCCTTTATGGTTCGGTCGAACATGTAGGTTCATGTGAACCCCTAAAACCAATTTTTGCCATGGGGTCATTTTTCCAATTTTTCCTTCCTCCATCAAATTGTAAACCACTATGGCTTTGCAATGGTGGTAAATTTGATTCTAGACTTGGTTGTTTTGATTTTTGGTTCCAAAATTTGGAGAGTTACAGGTAAGGGCATGGATTTTCTTGGGAGAGTGTTTTCAAACCTAATTTTGTAGATTGAAGGTGAAAATTAGAAGCAAACATCTTGGTGAATGCATTGGTGTTTTGTGATTTTGATTTCCAAAAGATAGTTACAGATGAAGAAGGGAAAATTGCAAGAAGTTGGAGAATTGAAGAGACATACCTATAGATGATATTGTTTCCCACAATAGATCATATGATTTGAATTTTAATATCTTTCTTTAGTCTACAAGGCTGCATTTGTAATCTTTTCAATTTGGTTGTAATTATCATATGTTACATAGGATACATTAAGTAATAAAATACACATGTGTATTGCTGATTTTTGGTGTTGATTCATTTAACTTCTAGAATTGTTTGTTGTGTGTTTGAAGTTTTTTGAGAGTTGCAAGAAGTCTCTTGCATCAGAGTCACACAACTAATTAAGACCTTTTCTATATTCATTAAACTTATACACTTGCCAAAAGTCAACTAAATTCTCATCCCATCCATCCATTTCATATGACATCTCCAAATCCTAGCCATTCACATAAGGATGTTTCCCTAATCAAATCCTAAACCTATCTCTTATCCCTCATGTGATACTTGTCACATGACTAAAAATATTGATCCAATCCCTAATCCTCATTCAATCCTAGTAATCCATTTAGCCAATCCATCTTGACCCTTGATTTCTCTCATCTGAATTTTATAAATAAGAGTTCTCTCACCCCATTTGGCAATCTCTTCCCATCCTACTATCATGTTGTGCATTTTCTATCTACTTCCATAGCCTAGCTAATATTCATCATATCCTCATGTTATCCATTGATCATTCAAAATATCAATCCTACTATCATGCTACTATTTTTATAAACAATCACATTCCTCCATTAATGTATCAAAAGAGAAAATCAAGTGGAGCTTTAGGTGAAGATATTGCACGTGTATTGCATTATCTTCTATGCTATTTACCTTTAGTATTTTCTTGTCTTCATTTTGGCACACTCGATGGAACTCCCATCCCCATTAAATTATTTTTTCTAAGGTATTTATAGCCCCATCTTTATGGTTTTAAGTTTTTTTATGCATACAAAGTTTTGGAGCTAAATTTTGCAGGTTGAAGATGAAATACTAGTTTTTAAATATTTCATCATATCTTTCAAATGACTTAGAATTTTTCTACAATTTTTAAATAAAGGTTGGGGATATCTCAGGAGAGTATAATAAAAAAATTAGACTAAGACCATTAATAGTTGGTGAATTTTTGTCATTTTATGGTTTTTAATAAATCTCGTTTTTAGGTCACAAAATAGATATTTTTATATATTTTTTAGAAACCTCTCAAGATTATAACATGGGTCTATTTTGGAGAAGACCTTATAAATAGTATTGTAAAGACTAATAGGACGAAAATTAGATATGGTCAGCGGGTCCTCAAATTTGGGGACCAAAGCAATGAAGGTGTGGTTCAGTGGTTTGAGCATTTTACCAGTGTTAAAGAAATCCCTAGTAGCAAGAGTAAGGTCCTCCCCCACAATCTCTCAAAAGGTTTGGAAGAAAGTTGGGGGGAAACCATCAAGTCCGGAAGCTTTAAAGGCCCCCATACTAAACACAACAAATCTAACCTCCTCAGAAGAAACCACCCTCAAAATTGGAACATTATCCTCATGGCCACTAGGAGTAGGGAGAGGTTCCAACAACAAATCCACCAACCTAGGGGTCAGAGCCTCTAAAGGAAGCGAGTAACCCTGTTGAAAGTGATTAGCAACACCCTATAAATGTTGCTTATATTATCAAAAACATGGGTCTATTTTTATATTTTTGTTTTTGAGGTCAAAAAAGTGACTAAAAAATTAGATCTTTGTCAACTAGGGTTTTTTCATAAATTTGCATTTTAGGGCACAAATCAATGATTTTTTTGATATTTTTACATTTTTGGAAATCTCTTATAATTTTAGTATGGTTCTTTTTTTGCATTTTCTGAAATATTACAAAATAATTGGGTCTAGTTGACTAGGTGAAAAAATAAAAAATATTAAAATTGCAATCTTGTGATGAGCATGTCTTTTTTACATCTATTTTTCTCCATTATACCATTATTTTATGATATTTGTAGGAGTTTTATTATCAATTCTAATCCATTTTCTTGCAGCCATATTATTTACTCTAATACTTTCTTTGTGAAAATACTAACATTTGTGTCGTAGCTATGTTTGTCCAAGAAATTATCATTTGAATAGTCTTAGTTGCACACTTATTTTCTTAAGGTTAACGGAAATTATTTGCTATGCCATTGGGTGAGTGTTGTGTATGCTCTCCTCTTTCACCTTTGTGTGATCTTGAGGATCAAAAACATTGCTTGCTCTTTTATTTTATTTTCATTTTTATCCCAAGGAACCCAATGTGTGTATGATCCCCCTTTGTACTTCGTGCGATCTTGGGTGACCACAAACACTTAGATAATTAATTTTAGGAGGATTTACTAGGATTTCATCACCATAGGGTATAACATCAACTCCCATATTCTGATGGAGAATAAAGAGCATGAGGTGAATTGAAAGACAACTTTATTAGAAGTGGAATCTTGTCAACCTAGACTAAGTCTCCAAGAACTTTATACCTTGGAGAAGTGAAGATGGAGAGTGTGTTATCCTCTCCTACCAAATGTTTGAAATTATTCTATTTCATCTATGTATTGGACCTCACATGACCTTGAGTTATTTAGAGGACTCCCTAGCAACCTTGTTCATCGTAGTTTAAGACCTTTTAGTTGTTGCTTAGTATGGCACAAGGTACAATATAATGCTTGAAGTTACTCACCATGTATCTCCTTGAGTAGAGATATAATCTCTTTCAGAAAGGTATTAGGACCTCCAAAGAAAGGGAAAATGCGAGCTCTTATTCCATTGGATCCCTATCTATTGACTCTTGAAAGAAAAGTGTGTTGCACTAATCTTGAGATATTAGCCTTTGGTTGGTGGATCTACATTAAGTTAACTCTCCCACTTGTATAATTCTATACTTTTGCAAGTGCTTGGTGTGTATTATTTTTCTAAACCAATATATACATATATTCCCAATTCCTCAAGACATTTTTGTTTGTTTGTGTGCTTTCAAGTCTACCTCCTAGTCAAGTAAGCAAAACCTTCATCCAAATCCTACCAATCTCCCAATATTTTCATCTAATTCCATTTATCTAATTCCTCATCTCATCCTAATAATGCCTAATTTTCCTAATCATTCCTATTCACCCTAATGATCCTATCATAATCCCCATAATCATTCTATCCCCATAATCATCCTAATCATCCCCAATCATCCTAATCATCCCCAATTATATAACCTACCTCATACCAAATATCCTAATCACCCAAATATATCTCCAACCCATCCCTAATCCATCATTTATGATGAGGACGACAACCTAAGACTCAGAAAAGCACACAATAGAGGCAATAATAGAATTATTATTTATTAATTGGCAATATGTTCTTGTTACAAAGAAATTATATTCCAAAGGATCAAATCCTCACAGGGTGCAATACATGCCACTTTTACTGTTTCTAAAAAGAAATTCTCCCCTTTCCTAATACAATTTTCTCTTCCCCCAATCACCCCTTCAAATTTCCAAAATGAGTCATAAATAACCTTTTTCTAGCTTGGAGCGAAAAATATAATTTAAATTTTGAATGTAGGCGGTTGGGCGCCAAAATTTGAAATTTGAAATTCAGAAATTGAGTCCCCATTTGAAAATTGGTAATTTTCCAAAAATTAACCAACTTTCGGAAGCCATAACTTTTGATCTGGGACTCTGTTTTACATCCTGTTGGAAGCGTTGGAAAGGTCTTAGATCGTAGTACATGCTAAGAACCTACTCCACCAGTTATGAAAATTTATCAGCTCGTATAGGACCATTTAGTGCCTCAAACCTAGCTTGAAAGAGTTTTTAGGGCAATTTTGGGAAACTAAAACTTGAATATCTTTCAAACAGGGAATGATCTTGGCCTGATTTTTTTGCAAAAGTGTCTTCTTTTTTCTATCCTGAAACTTGCCATAAATTTATGCCTCCTCACACCTTCAAATTCATCCCTGCTAAAAATAGCAGTTTGACCAGAAAAAGTAGAAAAGCAATTTTTAAAGTTGGAAATTCTTATTCGATGAAAAGTGTATCCAAAAATGCAAAAATAATTTACCAAAACGCTAATAGAAAGGAAAAATATTTTTGGGTGATGCAAGATTACCCTTACACCACTGGATGCTCCTACATCAATTTAGGACCATAATCATAATTATTTTCCTAATCTAATCAAGGTCCTAGTCCTTATCCTAATCATCCTTCATAATCGACATCAAAATCCCCTCTCTTAATCCAATCTCATCATTCATCTGTCTTAATTATCCTATATCTATTATCATCCTTAAGCCACCTCCTTCATCATCATCTTAGTCCAATCCCATTGTCAACCTAACCCCATTCCAACCAAATCATAATCCAATCCATCTACCCCTCATCCAAATTCAATCACCCATTATCCATCTATCTATCTCGACCAAGCATCTAATCCCCAATCCTTAATAAAAAATCATCCTTTAAACATCAAATTTTGGTTAAGGACTTAATCTCATTTATACCCCATATCCTTTCATCAT
This sequence comes from Sequoia sempervirens, assembly GCA_007258455.2. Classification (NCBI taxonomy): domain Eukaryota; kingdom Viridiplantae; phylum Streptophyta; class Pinopsida; order Cupressales; family Cupressaceae; genus Sequoia; species Sequoia sempervirens. The sequence goes on from VDFB02001879.1 coordinate 64,713, forward strand.
CATCAAAATCCTTCATCCAAGGATCTTATCCTTAATCCACTATCATCCATTTCAAATCCAATCTCCCAATCAAAAATCAAGATGTTAAGTTGATCGGACCATTCTTTACCCAAACTTGATTAAAAACATTATTCTATCTTGATTATAGTCGTCAAATCCCATCAATTCCTGCTTAATAAATTTTCCTATCTTAAGTAGAAATCAAATCCAATCAAATCTTACTTAAGAACATTAATTTATCTTAAGTATAGAGAATCATTCCTCATCAAATCAAATCATTTAAAGGTATTAAAATTTGATCCCCAAATCTAATCTCATCCTCCATATTCATCCTTAGGTCCTATTCTTCTCATCCCCAATCCAATTTTAATCGATCATCTTAATCTCCACCCTAATACAAATCAATCCCAAACTTTCCTCTTCCAATCAATCCTCCACCATGTCTAACCATCTAATCTATCCTCCATCCAACCCAATCTATTCTAATCCAACCTCATCCATCCCAACCCAATCCAACATCATGAACTCATATCTCACCCCAACAAGATCAAAATCATAATAAAGGGAAACCCCAATTAGATTTATGATGATGATTTGTTGAAAAACCTGAATATGATCCCTATGATGATAATAATAGTCTTGTGGGCCAAAATGAGCTCTCCCCATCACCACCTTTTCCTATATCCAATAATTTACCCATCCATTTTCCCATCGTCAAGCCTTCACCAAATTTTTCCACCTATCACTTCAATAATGATAAAGATGCCATGCTTAGATATCTCCTTATTATTGGTGCTAAAATTCCATCATCCCCACCTCTAAAAAAATCCAATTAATCTCCTATTTCTTATCCTCCACCTTCCTTTGAAAAGGGAAACCAATCCCCCATCCAAATTTACCCTCAAATGCCATCACATCCTTACCATCCATATCATTCCTATCCACCACTATTGATGTCATCCTCACCTACTACTTCAAAAATGATAAAGAGTCCATGCTTAGATACCTCCTTAGTATTGGTACTAAATTTTCATTCTCCTCACCTCCACCAAATTGTAATCCATTTCCTATTTCTCATCCTCAACCTTTGACAAGGGTAACCAAATCATCATCCAAATTTCCCCCTAAAATGCCACCCACATCCTTATGTAATACACATTACCCAAATCTTACAAATTCAATCCACCTCATGGATTTTGTGATCCTCTCCAAGGATTATTAGTAAAGGAGCCTAAACCCCCAAGGAAAAATAAATTTGAGAAATATTCCCATGCCATCCATCCAACTCCATATCCCATCCCTCCATCCACTCAAGTTGAAAATACATCCAACATTCATCCCTTTTTACAACATCCACAAAAATACAAATAAGCCAATAATTTTGTCCAAAGCATGCCCATATGTACTATAGCATAAATAAAGATCATATCCATGAACACAAAACCTTACATCAAACACCACCATCCAATCCATCCAAAGTTTTGATTCCCATGGTGATCCTATTTTTGATCATGATATCTATGATAATCCAATATTTGGTCATGATTTTATTTTTCTTGAGGAAATCCAAGATGATCTCCTTCCATCTCATGATTCCATACCTTCCACTCTATTCATGATTCCTCTATAAATAAAGATCAAACCACACCTTCCATCCCATCCAATAATCCTCTCCCCTCTCATGATACCGTCCTCTCCAGTCCATTATATGATCTTCCTAATAAAGATCAAGACACCCTCTCCTCCCCCTCATGATCCCTCCCCAATTCAAGATCAAAGCATAACTTCATCTCCATGTCATGATATTAATCCTGCACAAGATCCCATCACACCTATGCAAGCTACCCATGAACCCCACACCTATGAAATGGGTTCTTCCAATTTCATAGAATCTAGTTTTCTCTAAGAACCTATCATCATTTCCATGTCAGACCCCCCTAAAATGGAATTGTGTCTTGTTTCCAAAATAAAAAGTATCCCATTGGAAAAATAATTATTCAAACTATACATTATCAAGGAAAATGGTTAGGCTTCCATTAGCAAGGCATATTAGAACCCATCCAAATCTAAGAAAATCCTAATTTTCATGGCCTTGGCTATCAAGCTTAATATATTGGTAATCCTCCCAAAACCTAAATACCTCCACTTAAGTCAAAACATCAACATCCTCAATTCCATATCCCTCATCCTACCTCCATACTCCTATCCTATCCAAATCCATCCACCCTTCCCTCCTTTTATCTTGATAAGGCTAGGGACAAAATATCCATGCATTAGATAATGAAAGCCTTACATCCTCCATCATGTATATCCCTTATGTATTATCCTTCCATCTAATGCATCCACTTATCATATTCTACCCTCCATTCCACTCCATTTATTGTGGA
>VDFB02001880.1:0-21602 GCA_007258455.2 Sequoia sempervirens
CATTCCCAATAACATTCCCATGCTTAGAGATTGGAAGTCAACAAAGTTTCCCACGAAATCATTGTCTAAAAGGATTAGAAAACCCAAGAAACTGTTAGGATACAAGAAAACACTACAAAAGAGAAAATTCTTGTACAAAAGTCGACAAGTCTTGCTTCACTATCGAGGATTTCTTCACAGATATCAAGATTTTTTTAGAGGATTCACTGATGAATATGTTGTAGATCCCTTAGATTCTCAAGCCTATTATCAGAGATTAGCTCTATCACAACGGCATAATCATAACTAGCCCCTTGAGTTTAACAACATACCACAACCTTCTATAGAATATCCTTCACACCCCAACCATATTCTACAAAGATCTTGAGAGAATTTCTTTAAAAATGAAGATCAAAATATTTTAGAGTGCACCTTTCAAAACAACTTTCTAATCTTTGGTTCAACTTCCCCAACAGGATTCTGAAATCCTTCACCAATTGGAAGCCAAAATCAATTAGTTAAGAGCATCCTTGATCATATCATAAGATTCCATATCTTATCAAATCAAGATATCATCACCATTGCACTTGTCAAAACTAGGGTCTAAGTTTAGAAGAATTTCTCAAAATCATATGCCTATCTCCACAAGATCTCAAAATAATAAACTAAAGGATACAATCCAAAAAGAAAGTCATATTCAAAACACTCAAGAAGAAGGAGAAAGCAGTAATCCCCTTTTCAGCATAAATCAAATCCACTTTTCAACAACATGGACAATAGAGAAGAAAATCCTTTTCATAATTACAGAGATAAAAACCAGGTGGATAGTGATGAGGAACAAGATGAGGAACGTCTTAGAGAGGCTGAGCAAGATCCAAAATTCCATAAAGCTATTGAAAAGATCTTGTAGCGAGATAAGGAGAAATATTTTCGCTATCTAGCTAAGGGGCTAAATTGCCTCACGACTTTGACACTGAAAACTTGAAAAATAAACCTGAAGAGACACCCCTTTCTGATCTTAGTTCTTTGACCCAACAAATCAAGGCACTTGAAGGACAAGTTAAAGAATTGCAAGGGGGAACAACCACAAATAAATACACTCTCTAGGACATTTGTCCTTATCCTTTCAATAGAAGTCTTAACATGATTCCTTTTCCCAAGCACTGTGAAATGCCAAAATTTGATCGCTATAATGGGAAAATAGATCCAATCGATCACATTAGAGACTTCAGGAACATGACATTAGAATTCGCTCACGAAGATACTTACTTGATGCGACTATTTCCTAGGAGCCTTGGGGTACACTCTATGGAATGGTTATCTAAGATTACACCTCCCGTAAGGACATTTGAAGAATTGATCAACCTATTCATCTCACAATATACTTACAACATACAACACCTGATCACCATGATAGATCTTTGCAAAGTTGCACAAAAACCTAGTGAATCTTTCATTACATTCCTTCAGAGATGGAGAAGAATGTTCGCTAGGTATCCACATCCTGTTCCTGAAAAGGAAAAGATGGTTACCTTTATTAACAATTTAAATTTAGAAATGAGCTATCACTTGAACTTACATTGTCCTTCTTCTTTCAAGAAAATGATCGAAGATGCTTTAATCATTGAAAATGATTTGGTTAAGAGAGGTATAATAAAGCATGATAAAGAAAATCCCAGCTCATCTAACCATCACAATAATCAGGACAAATCCAAATTTTGGACTCGTAACAAAAATATGGTGAATGATGGTGTTGTTGATCTGAATCATGCCTCAACCAAACCATTTGTCCTCAGCACTCCAAACACTCGCAACAACAATGTCAACTCAATTGCAAATCATGGAAATAATCCTCCTACTCCTCTGAGGAACAATACCAATCAATACTCTACTCCCAACCAAGGGACTTCCAACAACCAGAGTTATCGAGGAACCAATAACAATCATAATTCCTTAGGGAACACCTCGAATTCAAATACACCAAGATTTTCATTCTTCTCGAATAGAAGAACTTTCACTCCATTGGGTCAATCTGTAGAATCCGCATTCAAAGAGTTAATGGCCAAAAATGTCATTACTTTACCACATCAACGGAATTATGAACCCAGTGTAAAGCCTCCATCATGGAATGAGGCATACTATTGTGATTATGATCGGTGTAAAGGTCATCGTACAAACAACTGCCAAGCCTTGAAGAATGCCATTCAAGACTTGATCAACAATGACATCATCACAATAGAAGGAAATCAACAAACTAACGCAGACCACCAAGCATTCCGCAATCCATTGCCTAACTATCAAAAGGGTGAGTCTTTCAAAAAAAATGTGAATCATATCAATGATGATCATATAATCAACCATCTCTACGCAGACGATGAGCGGGTGAATGTCATTAAAGTCAACCAGAAGGTAGAATATAGAGAAGTCAATGCAACAACAAGAGCGCAAGCTAAAGTTGTCTTGAAAGGCACTTCTTCAAAAACCACTGAGCCCCCACCTCAACATCAATATGATTTGGTCAATCAACTTCGGAAAACCCTCACTCAAATTTCTATTCTGGAACTATTGAAGATTTCTCCAGCCCATAAGGAAATTCTTGAAAAAGCTCTCGTTGAAACTAATGTATCAACTAATTTGGATGTGAATCAATTTCAAGCCATGGTAGGACACTTGTCCTCACCCACTTGCATTTCATTCTCTAATAAAGATGATGTTTCCATAACTCAGATCCCCATAACTCATCATTGTACTTAGAGGTCATGATTCATAAGTTTCGTATCAAACAAGTTCTAATAGATGGAGGCACTAGTTTGAACATTTGTACCATGAAATTGGTTAAAGCTTTAGGATTTTCTGAGGACTTTATTGATTTCAGAAGAAAAATTACCATAAAATCTTATGATGATGAAGAAAGAGCATCCAAGGGTCTAATCATGCTACCAATCAAAGTGGGCACTATCATAAAGAATACTTTCTGTCAAGTACTGGACCGCAATCTTGCATATAACATCTTGTTGGGTCTTCCTTGGATCCATGAAATGCAAGCTGTCCCATCAACCTATCATCAATGTCTAAATTTTCCTTATGATGGATAGGAAAGCACAATATCAGTTGATAATTCCAATATCCAAACTTGTGCCAACATGAAATCCAGTCAAGATACTTTGGTCCCTAACAATCGAGAAGCTCATGCTAGGACTTCTCTAAAGATTGACACACAAATCAGTCAATTGACCAATAATTTTGACAAAAAGATGAAATTTAAGGATCATGGAGTTGGAGAATACTCTCTTTGTCTTGCCAATTTACCTACATCACCTCGATCACATGGACAGTTGTCTATCAGGGAACATCAAATATCAGCAGCATCAACATCAAAGCAACCACCAATAGAGCCAATCACAAAATTTAACAGACAATTCATCAAAGAAAAATTCCCCATGGAAAATCCTGAGGATATAGAAATTCTAAATTGGCTCTATAAAGATGAAGATGAAGCAGTCTCTAATGTCAAATTACCCACGAACAAATATGGAAAAGGGTATTCAATCATGCAAAAGATGGGCTATGATGAAGGTCCTATCGAAAAAAGGAAGGAAGGAGTAGTTGAACCTATTCACCTTCGTGCACTCACCGCAAAAGAGAAAATTGGATTAGGTTATGATACTCACTCCAAAGAAAACACATCCAAACAACTGCATGGCATTGTCTTCGCATTGCAAGAAAGCTCAGATTCACGAGAAGCATGTTTGACAATAGTTCAGAACTTCTTGGATAACAATTCTGACACAGACTCTGCTAAATATGAATGGGACACCATTTACAATGATGAGTTCTGGAAAGACAAAGAGGTTGATGTAATACACCAATACACTCCAACTCTAATTGAAGGTCAAGGTTCAAGGTCCCAGCCACAAGAATCTGAATCCCAAATTGACTATGATTCTAGTGATACTGAGTCAGATATAAATGAACAAGATTATCTTGAGGATAGTATCATCATTGACCCACCTCATACCTCAGATCCTATGGACCACTCCATTATGACCATGACCATAGCCGATTTCACACAACCTGGCGATCCTCTACCTTTAATTCATCCTGATCTCATTGATTGGGATTCAACCGAACCTATTGATATACCTATATTCCCAAATGATGAAGCTATTGTAAACTTCCTTTTTGCAGATGATACGAATGATTGTTCCACCAGTGATTTTTGACATAAAGTTTTTGATCAGGAGAGTGTCAAGTCTCCCAGCTGCAAAAGTAAAAACAAAAAAGAAAGATCTAATGGTGAAAACCAGAATCTGGCAGTATTAGATCAAACAAAAGATAAAATAAAGAGCATATCGATGGTGAAAAACCTTTTGAGGCACCTCGTGACGATGGGAATCTTACACCTCCTGAGCACTACCATGAGCAATCACCTATTATGATTGAACTAGGTACAAATGCTGTCAATCTTGAGACTTCCAAAAAACCAAGGATTTTACAGTTAGCTGCATCAATGACAAAGAAAGAGATACCAGAGTTCATGAAATTCCTAAAAGCAAATCAGATCAATTTTGCATGGTCTTACGTTGACATGCCTGCTCTTGATCCTGATCTTATCATGCATCACTTGTCCATCAAACTAGGGACCAAGCCGGTGAAACAAAAACTCAAAAAGATGCACCCTCATGTTGCATTATTGGTTAAGGAAGAACTAAGAAAACTCCTTGATGTGGACTTCATAAGACCAATCGACTATGCAAAATGGATTTCCAACATTGTTCCTGTATCCAAGCTAGATAAAACTGTCAGAATATGTACAGATTTTAGAGATCTCAATAAAGTAGCTGTCCCAAGGATGATTTCCACCACAAATATCGACAATTCATAATTGATCTAACAGCCTAGCCATGCCATGTATTCATTAATGGATGGTTTTTTGGTTACAACCAAATCAAGATTGCAACTCTAAGATCAAGAGAAAAAACAACTTTACATGTCCATGGGGGGAACTTATTGTTGGAAACATCATAACACCTTTCTTGGCCCCAAGAATGCTGGGGCTACCTATCAAAGAGCCATGACTACAATCTTTCATGACATGATGGATGTCTTCATGGAAGATTATGTGGATGACATATTGGAAAAATCATACACCAGAGAAGGACATCTTGAAATATTATCCAAAATATTTGCAAGATTAGAGAAATTCAAAGTTTGTCTTAACCCTAAGAAATGTGTTTTTGGGGTCAAATCTGGAAAACTCTTCGGGTACATTGTTTCAGAAAAAGGCATTGAAGTAGATCCCGCAAAAGTACAAGCAATTATGGAAATTCCTCCACCAAAGAAAATCAGTCAGTTGAGATCACTGCAAGGACGACTTCAATCTATACGGAGGTTCATTGCATAATTAGCAGATAAAAGTTTACCTTTCACACATCTACTACATAAAAATGTTCCTTTCAAGTGGGATGACAAATGTGAATTGGCTTTTCAGCAAATCAAACAGTATTTAATGACTCCACCAGTTCTCATACCACCAAATCCGCATTAAACCCTTACTCTATAAGTACATTGTTGCAAATGTAAACATCTGGGGCACGCTAGTGCAAGAAGACTCACAGAAAGGGAACGTGCAATCTACTACACGTGAGAACACTAATAAGTCATGAGCTCAACTACACTTCTATTGAGAAGGCTTGTCTGGCAGTAGTCTTTGCTTCACAAAAGTTTTGACATTACATTCTGACCCATACAATCAATCTGGTTTCAAAAATTGATCCACTCAAGTATTTGTTGAGCAAAGCATCATTGACAGGAAGGTTAGCCAAATGGGTAATGATTCTGAGTGAGTTTGATATCCATTATGTTGATCGCAAGGCAATCAAAGGACAATTTATCGCTGATCAATTAGCTGAAGCACCACTACAAGCAGATCATCCCCTACACATTGAATTTCCAGATGCTGATGTTTTTACTGCAGAATCTAAACAACCATGGTCCTTATATTTTGACGGTTCTTTCACCCAACATGGATCGGGGGCAGGCATACTTTTCATCACCCCTCAAGGACACATCATCCCTCGATCATATCGGCTAATGTTTCCATGCACCAACAACATAGCCGAATATGAAGCATTAATCACCGGACTCAAAATAGCATTGGAATGGAGAATTACATAATTACATGTGTATGGTGACTCACAGTTGGTCATTTGTCAGATCAATAATGACTATCAAACCAAAGATGAGAAACTATTACCATATAAAAAGATGGTTGATGACTTCAAGAAATACTTTGTGGACATCAAATTCTTACAAATTCCAAGGCTTGATAATAAAGCAGCTGATGCCATGGCTACAATCGCATCATTGTTACAGCTTCCAGAAACTCAGAATCGCTATGAATTTTCGTGGAACAACTATTTACACCTGCTTATGATACACCAGAAAGCCAAATCATTTGCCACTTGGTAGGATCCGATTCACCTTGGTACGGAAAAATTTATGCCTACCTCAAAGACAATATCTTGCCACCCGATTTATCCCGTAACCAAAAACGCAATTTTATCCGCCAATCCGCTCGCTACACTCTTATTGCTGACACTCTTTATCGCCGTGGTCTTGATGGTACTTTACTTCAATGTATTGAATGTGAGGAATTTGACAAAGCTTTACAAGAATTCATGGTGGTATTTGTGGTACTCATTCAAGTGGACCGACTTTATCCAAGAAATTGATTAGAATGGGTTACTACGGGCCTACAATGGAGAGGGAATCATTCACTTTGTGGAAAACATGCTCAAGATGTCAAATTCATGGGAATCTCATTCATTCTCCTACACAATAACTTCAACCATTCATGCCAACCTGGCCATTTTCTCAATGGGGGTTAGATCTAGTGGGTAAGATTCATCCTTCTTCATCAAATGAACATAAGTTCATCATCACAACTATAGAGTATTTTACCAAGTGGATTGAGGCAGCCCCTCTTACTAAAGTCACCGACAAACAAATATCATCATTCATATTCAACTATATCATTTATCGGTATGGCATTCCCAACTCCATTATTACAGATAATGGACATCCATTCAAAAATCGGGATGTTGATGAACTTTGTGAGAGATTTCACATACAGCATAGATACTCAACATCTTATTATCCACAAGGGAATGGCTAAGCAAAGGCCTCAAATAAAACAATATTGAAAATCTTGAAGAAGACCGGGTGGAATGATTCAAATAAGGATTGGCATGTTCAACTCAACTCACTTTGTGGGCCTATTAAAAATCCGTAGTTGTCCGCAGACACCAACAGAGCAAGCAACGCCCCATTTGCCCCCTTGTCTCTTGGAGCGTAAGCCATATTTCCCTTAGAAGTTGAGATTCCCTCACTCAGAGTATCATTGAAAGGCCTTACAACAGATGATGAATACAGAGTTTCCCGACTCCAAGAATTAGAACTCCTAGATGAAAAAAGACAAAGAGCAGCTGATCATCTAAAAGCATATCAACAAATGATGTCTCGCAACTATAACCACAAAGTAAAGCCACGTACCTTTCAGGTGGGTGATCTTGTTCTGAAAGAGAACCCATGCAATCAACAAGACAGAGAGAAGAAAGGAAAGTTCAAACCAAATTGGCTAGGTCCTTACATGGTTATCACAGTCTATGGTTCAAGAGCTCTGCTAAGTTATCAATGCTAGGAAGGGACCCATTTGATCTAGCCCATCAACAAATTACGTGCACTTGAAAATTACTATGTCTAAAGCCAGTTTCTAATTACCTAAAAAAAAAAATCCAAAAAAATCCAAAAAATTAGAAAAAAAGTCCCTAAGAAATACAAAAAAAAAAAAACAGTAAAAAGTCTCTTGAAAATTTAACAAAAAACGTCATAGGGTGAAAACCTGGCAACAGGCAGTCTATTGATAAGAAAAATCCAATAAAAACAAATAGTGAAAATCTGGCAAACAGACACTATTTGTAGCTCTCCATCTATTAGTTCATGTTTTGCACTTAACTTTCCGGCATTCCTTTCATGTATCTTTTCCATCATCTTAGGGTCACACCAGTACCATGTTATCATCATTTTCCTTGAGCGATAACATTTTATCATGGCTTGATTTTCATACATATTCATTGCAGCAAGTTATGTTGATACCAAGGGCAAACATGGGGCATACTGGGGGCAATCAACTTTCAACAGTTAGACAATGACATCAAAGCCAATCACGCAAAACAAAACAATCAAATAAAACCAAAACATCCAATCATTTGATCCAATATCATAGTAGCTTTCAGTTGTGCACCTTATCATAACTCATATTTGGATGATCTATAATCTGAATAATGTTTGTAATCACAATCTTTCATTTTTGAATAATGGTTGTTTATTTTTTTGATATCATTTCTCTGGAGCACACTCGATGATGTACTGAACTAGAGTGGCGAGGAAAGAGGATGATTTTTCTTTGTCTGCTGTCTGGAGGTTAATCATTTACCTATTGCAAATATGTCACGAGACATGATGGTTTATCATTGATGATAGTTCCAAATTTGCATCAGATAGTGGTTAGTCTTTGTCTGTTCATGCAAGAAATGCTCAGGTCATCTCGGTTCAATTATACTTAGATGCTTGTGTTCACTTGCTATATCAAAAATCATGAAAGTTGTACTCAGGTCATCATTGGTGCTAATTTCCCCTCTGATGCTTGTACACACTTCCAACATTTTTCAAATGCTCTATGATGATTTAAGCAAGCTTGCCAAAAAGGCTCACCAAAATGGTTGGTTTCATTTAATTGCATGTCATTTTAGGTCATTGTACATAACTGCATATTGGATTTGCATCAAGAGTTTTTGAAAGGTCAATGGCTGTCACTTTTCTTTGGACTATTTGTGGAGGACAATGCAAATATTTGTACCATTATCATTGCATCTTCATTATCATTTCATTTATTATCATTTCATATTAGTTTCATATCATTTTTTTATCATTGCATCTTCATTATCATTTCATTCATTATCATTTCATTTATTATCATTTCATATCATTTTGTCATCATTGCATTTCGTTATCATTTCATTCATTATCATTTCATACTAATTATCATTATCATTGCATCTTCATTATCATTTCATATTAGTTTCGTTATCATTTCATTCATTACCATTATTACCATCTTATCATCGCATTACCATTATAGTCATTTCATTCATTTCATTTCACTTTCATTATCATTACCATTTAAATCATCGCATTACCATTATCATTCATATTAGTATTGCATCCATTATCATTTCATTATTTCATGTTAGTTTCATTACCATTATCATCATTCCATTCATTTTTCATTATCATTATCATTTATATTATTCTATCATTGCATTACCATATCATAATCCTTTCATCCATTTATCATTATCATTCATATCATTTAACAATTTCATCTCATTTTCATCTATCCATTTAACATTTCATATCATATCCATTTAACAATTCCATCTCATTATCATCTATCCATTTAACAATTCCTATCATATCATTTATCATTCATTCTCATTATCATCTATCCATTTAGCATTTCATATCATATCCATTTAACAATTTCATCTCATTTTCATCTATCCACTTAACAATTTCATCTCATTATCATCTATTCATTTAACATTTAATTTCATATCATTTAACATCGCATTCCATACCATTTCATTTATAATTTTATCATTTCATATCATTTCATTTCATTATAATCTCATTTATCATTTCATTTATCCATTCATTACCAATCATTATATTTCATCACACATCATTTTATCATGCATCACTATTTACTCATCTCAATCTCATACCAGTATTCATATCATTTTACATCATATCATATCATTTTATCATACACTATCTACTCATATCATTTCACATCACAGCATATTATAATGCATATCATGAACACAACATTCATTTCTCATCTTTTATTTGCACTGAAAAATCCAAAAATAATAAATACACATCATAAGTAATCCATCTGCATGACATCATTAGTACACATCATCAAATCATAATCATCATAAAAAATCATAATCAAACCATCCTGCATATCATGTTAGTCATCAAATCATTTAAATGCATAACAAAATCCATCAGATATTGAAATAAATGCAGATCACATCATCATATCATAAATGCATGTCAACATCAAAATAATCATCGCCGCTACATATCATCACTCATTAAAAATGATACAAATGTCCAAATGTCCAATGAAACTAAAATGTCTAAAGCAAAATACATCAGATATGATCAAAAATGGCATATACATGCTCCAAAAATGATATACATCACAAGACTAGCTGGTCAATGCCCCTGATGGAGCTGGTCCGGAAGGAGGTGGCCTACCACTGGTGCTTGCATCTAGATCCTACCGAGGCCCAGTCACTCCCCTGCTCTCTGTGTGTTTCTGCGATCTACTCCTCGTCTTGCTATGTGATCGTGGGTATGGCTCTCTGCGATCTGGAGGACACAGCTCCTCATATCTCACTTTGTAGTACTCAGCCTCCCTGGCCATCTCCATGCCCTCTGCAATGGCATCCCGCAATGACGCACTCTCTATAGATCCCATCAGCCTCTAGGCCACACCCTCGGCCTCTACTGCCCTCCACCTGAATGCATCTATCTCTACTGTCACCTGGGCTAACTGTGGGCCTGGGGCAGGTGCCTATCCAAGTGCCTTTGCCTGTGCTAACTATGCCTGTAACTGCACAATGAAAGACTGTGACTGCGCCAACCGACTCTGCAACTGACCCTGCTGACCCTGTAATGTCTGCACCTGGGCCTGAAGTGTAGCAATCTGTCCCTGCTGCGAGGAGGATGCCATCCGGATCACTGTCCATCTCCTTATCCCTATCCTCAGCCGCTGCATAATCTGGACACCCCTCAGAATATCTAGCCCTAACCTCCCCAACACATGTCCCCCCTCCCCACCATCATCCCCATCATCTCCATCGTCATCATCTGAGCTCCCCTCATCTCCGCTCTCTACCTCCTCTCCTCCAACTACTCCCTGCTCAGCGTCGGACACATTGATAGGGACAGGGTTGGATTGAGTCCTCCCTGGCTCAATGCTCTAGGTTTCCAATAGATAACCCCTTGGTGTTTCTCTCCACCACTCAACCTATAGGTCCTAAAAGTTATTAGGCACCCCTGGTCACTTGCCAACCCTGCTATCAATTCCAGTTTGCTACTACTAAACAGTTCTTGGTGCTTTTCCTCACATTCTCCATCTAGCCCTTAATCCTTTCAAAGACTAGAAAACCTCTAAATCCTCCTAACTTGCTTGCAGGGGTGTGCATAGGATTTCTTGACTTCAAACGGTCTAGGAAAGGTTCTTGTCCAAGCATAAATCTCATTTCTTCTATCGCTGCCACCATACCCTAGGTTAGGGTTTTAGGAGGGCTAGTATCCCATAAGCCCTATTAGGTCTCTTAGCCCAGGGTTTTAGGTTATTACTCCTCCCTATTTAGTGAACACCAAAACCTCAAAGAAAGAACCCTGGCTCAATTTTGGAGCACTTCAAGATTTTTGTGGTTTCAAACCTTCTCAGGCCGTACACAGGGCTATCATTGATTTTGAGAAATTTAGGGCTTTTTAAGCCTTTTCTTGGACACACAGAGGATTGTCTTCTTCCTTCAGCCACCAAATGAATTGGTGATGACTCCTGCCTCTTATCAGAGCTTTGTAAGGTCCCCTACAGTCTTTATACACTTTGCATTGAATGGACATTCATCACCCCTGCATTAGGACTGCGCAACACTGTCTTTCCCAAACTGGGTATAAAACAACTCGCCTAGGGAAAGATCCTTAGCATGATTTTTGAACTTTTACTAACTCCTATATTTACATTATGTACAAGGATGGAGTCTAGCTTTGTTTCCACTGCATCCATACTCCTTGGTATGGACAGAAAACAAGCTAAAACTCCATTTTTCTAAGATTACCAGTCAAAACAGCAGAGTAGGGAAAACATAGTATTTACAAAACAACAGAAAGTGGTGGAAATAAAAACTACTGAACAAGATAAAATGCTTCAAAAATATTCAATACATGTTATTCAATTCAACAAAAACTTTCCTTAACTCATTTCTTGCAGCTATCACGTGCAAGAATAGAAAAACAGAAATTTCACAACAAAAATCACTATTTCTCCTATTGTTCTCCTGAAACTGCCAACATTCAAACATCTAACCCCTTCAAAGGTCAAGAGATCTCTTTTTTACAATGCCAATAAATAGTTAGGTTTTCATTTTTGAGCCTAAGAACGGCCAAAAGCTTAGCGTTGGAAAACACAGTGTGTTTTGCAACGTTTATCTAAAGCTTAGGGAACAACCACAAAAAGGATTCCCAACTTATTCAACTTTCAACCTAAGAAACAAAAGGTCCTCAATCACAATCTAGATGGTGTTAAAGACCTTACACAACAAAATAAAATTGATTTTGAAACAAGACTTCAAAATATGCTTGCACTTTGGCAAGTGCTCCTGCACCATTCTCCCCCTCTCAGCACAAAGTTCAAGGAACTTGAGGTGATATCAGTGATAGATCAATGCCTAACTTCTTCAAATCAGCTTCCTCAACCCAGGTAGCCTCAAATTCATGTTTGTTCCTCCACTTGACAAGGTGCTCCATGTATACCTTGTGTCTTGTAGCCTTCTTCACCCTGGACTCCAAGACCTTCTCTGCCTAAGGCTTCTCTTGATTAGGAAGGGGTAGATTACTGATATCCTTAAAGATTTCCTGACTGTTCTGAACTTCATCACTGACTATCCCCTTATACCGGATTAGATCAGCAACATTAAATACCAGAGATATGCCCAAATCTGATGGTAATTCTACCTTGTATGCATTCTTCCCATACTTGGCTAACACCTTGCATGGTCCTATTCTTTTCATCTGCATTTTGGTTGGAATTCCCTTCTACAACCTTGATTTGTTAAGATGAACCATAACATAGTCACCTACTTGAAATTGCACATCTCTCCTTGACACATCAACTTTATCTTTCAATTTTTGTGTTGTTGTTGTGATTGTCTTCTTAACCTGCTCATGAATCTCCTTCATGGTCTGGGTGAAATATTCTACATGTCCACTCCTATTCTCCTGAGATCCAAGGTCTCTGAGTTCACAAATTCCTCTTGGGTGCATCCCATACACCACTTCAAATGGACTTTTCCCTGTAGTTCTATTAACACTATCATTATAGGCATATTCAACTTGAGAAATCACCATATCCCATGTTTGTCCATATTCCTTTGTCAAGCACCTCAACAGATTACCTAGCACTCTGTTAACCACCTCTGTTTGACCATCGGTATGAGGATGGTAAGTTGATCCAAAAGATAGATTTTTTCCCAATCTACTCCATAGTGTTTTCCAAAAATGGCTCATGAATTTCACATCCCTGTCTGATACAATGCTCAATGGAAATCCATGGATTCTTACAACTTCCCTGAAAAAGAGATGAGCTATGTAGCTTGCATCATGTGTAGTCTTACAAGGGATAAAGTGACTCATCTTGCTAAATCTATCCACAACTACATAAATACTGTCAAACCCTACCTTAGTCTTGGGGAGTCCTACCACAAAATCCATACTAACACACTCCCATGGTCTATTGGGAATGGGCAAAGGTTGATACAAACCTGCATTGTTGGCTCCCCCTTTGGCTTTCATGCAAACTACACACTGCTCCACATATTTCCTAACATCTCTTGCCAACTTAGGTCAGTAATAGAACCTTTGTACCAGCTCTAAATTTTTATTTATTCCAAGACACCCACTAAGGTGCCATTATGTTTCTCTCTTGGATCAGATTTTCCTCATTTGATCCTCTTGGGACACATAATGAATTACCCATAAATAACAGTCCATTTTGCAATGTATACTCGACATCACCCCGACTATGATTATTCTCAAAATTAGAGCATACCTTGTAGAAACCCACGAAAAGTCTTCATCATCACCATAGGGTCTTTGAAACTCTCTAATCCAATGCTCTTCATTTATGTTGCCTTATCAACATTCTCACCTTAATGCATACACCTTATTCATTTGTCCCTTCTTGTGATGGTAAAAGTGGCCCGGATGTATTCATCCATTTAAATACCCATTCGGCTTCTCTTGGGTGTTGATGTAACTGAGTGCCTAGTTATTTGTAAAAACCACAAACTCTTTAGGAAATAAATAATGCCTCCACTTCCTAAGGGACTACACTAAAGCATATAACTCAAGATCATAGGTGGAGTGACACAGCAGCATTGAGCTTTTATAAAGAAGGCTACAGGCTACCTTCTTGACTAAGTACTCCTCCTACTGCCACTCCACTTGCATCACACTCAACTATCAACAACTTATCAAAACTAGGCAATAACAAAATAGGTTGAGTTGCCACTTCTTGTTTCAGCTTTTCAAACCCTCTATTAGCTTCTTGAGTCCATTTAAACTTTGTTTTTAGTCCACCTTTAATGGTATCTAGAACTGGTGCACATATACCACTAAAATTCCTGATGAATTTCCTATAAAACTGTGCTAAACCATGAAAGCTCCTTACCTTTGTTGCTGTGGTTGGTGTAGGCCAGTTTAGGATGGCTTCCACCTTGCTTGGATCCATCTTCAACGTTCCTTGGGATACCACAAAGCCTAGATACAAAAGTTCTTGTTTGAAGAACTCACACTTCTCAAGGTTGATTGCCAACTGTTCTTCTTGTAGTCTTTTAAGAACCATCTCCACATGTTTCAAATGTTCTTCTGCTGTCTTACTAAAAATTAGTATATCATCAAGGTAGACTACAACAAAGATTCCTATGAAGTCCTTGAGCACCTCATTCATTAGTCTCATGAATGTGCTAGGGGAATTTGAGAGGCCAAATGGCATCACTTTCCACTCATACAAGCCATCATTTGTCTTAAAAGTTGTCTTCCACTCATCACCCTCCTTGATTCTGATTTGATGATACCCGCTCTTAAGATCCAACTTGGTGAAGAATTTTGCACCTCCAAGACAATCCATCAAGTATTCAATTCTAGGAATAGGAAACCTATACCTAATTGTGATTCTATTAATTGCTCTAGAATCAGTGCATAATCTCCACTTACCACCTTTTTTTGTTGCCAAAACCACTGGGACTGCACATGGACTAATACTCTTTTGAATCAAGCCTTGATCCAACAACTCCTTCACTTGTCTAGCCACTTCAAGATTCTGATCTAGTGTGAGTTTGTATGCTGCCTTGTTGGGTAAGGAAGCTCCAGGTATGAAATCAATTTGATGGCTTATAGCTCTCCTTGGAGGTAGGGTTGCAGGTGTACCATCACTGACAATTTCCTTGTACTTTTCTAGCAGCCTTTGAACTGTCTCAGGTATGACTGTCTTCTCATCCTTTTCTTCATCTTTTGACTGCATTAGGACCACATATCCTTCATTCCCTTGGTGTAGATCGTTAATGAACTCCTTGCCACTGCTCAACATGATGTTAGGAACCTTTGACTGCCCCTCATCTTCTTCTAATAATGACTACAGCTTGAAAGTTCTTCCATCCTTCTTG
Source organism: Sequoia sempervirens (assembly GCA_007258455.2). Lineage (NCBI taxonomy): Eukaryota > Viridiplantae > Streptophyta > Pinopsida > Cupressales > Cupressaceae > Sequoia > Sequoia sempervirens. The sequence continues at coordinate 15,573 of VDFB02001880.1, forward strand.
AATTCAATGGTGTTCTCCTTCCCATGATATATAGCACCTCTGTCATATTGCCATGGCCTGCCAAGCAGAAGATGGCATGAATCCATGGGTAGTACATCACAAACCAACTTTTCTTTATATCCTCCAATTGAGAATTCCACCGTTACTTGCTCATTCACTAGAATACTCTGCCCTTTATTCAGCCATGTGACCTTGTAGGGATTGGTATGAGGTACCTTCTGCAATTTTAACTTAGTTACTGCCTCCTCAGAGATGATATTATCTGTAGAACCAGAATCTACAATGACCTTGCATACCTTTCCAAATATCTTGCACCTTGCTCTAAACAAAGCTCTCCTTTGCTTGGGTTCTTCTTTGACTGGTTGTCTGATCAAAACCCTATTAAACATCAGATTTTCTCCTACTTCAGATTCTATATGACTAATCTCAGGTGATTTGACACTCATGGTGTCCTCTTGTGCATAGGCCACTCTCTTTTCATTGCTTGAAGAAGAAGCTTTCTCTGGGCATCTATAAGCAGGGTGACCTAGCTGGTTGCAATGGTAACATTTCATGGTGGCAAAGTAAGAGTTACTTCTGCCTGATACTCTTCCTCTATTTGAACCACCTTGAGGTCCTCTTCCTCTATTAAATCCTCCTCTTGAAGATGTTTCACCTCCATGCTCAGTAAGCTTAGATTCTCCTTGGTTTCTTTGATCATTACCTCTGTAGTAACCTCCGATGTCCTCTTTGATCTACGCCTCTACCTCACCCCTTAGAGGACTAATCCTTCTTTACTTTTATTCCTCTTCCAATCTTTATAGTTAGCTAATAACATTGATGGACTGTCTTGCATTAAAATAAAAGCCATCTCTTCCTGTATGTTCCACTTCAAACCATTAAGGTTCCTAGCCACTTTTAGGCTCTCATCCTCTGTCACCTTTGATCTCAAGCAAATATTTTGAAAATCTTTAGTATAGGTGTTGACATCTTGGTCTTTTTGTCATAAACTCTGCCTCTTCTTGTGAAGTTGGATTTCATAATCATCGGCATATACTTCCTTTACCTTAGCAACCATCCCTTTCTAGGTTGATATGGGTTGCTTGCCTTCTTTCTCCCTCTCAGTCTGGACAAATTTCCACCATGTCAATGCTGATCCTCTCAACCTTGATTTTGCAACCTTCACTTTCTGAGCTTCAATGACTCCATCACATTCAAAGTGGTTCTCCATGCCATCTATCCAATCCATGACCAAATTAGGATCCATCTTTCCATGGAATAGTGGTATGCCCTCAAGTCCTTTTCCTCCCGGGATTTTAATGCCTTGAAAGGCTCCTCCTCGAGCAGTCAAGTTCAGGGACTTTGTCTTCCTCTGCAACCTCTTCCTCTTTTGGCACTTTACCTTCCAACCTCACCTTGTTCAATGCTTCCTCAAGTTGCTCTATTCTTTCCTTTAAAGACTTGTTGTCCTCTTCTTGTTCTTCAACCATCTTGGCTAATTGTGCATTTGTCACCATGTTGGGCATTTCACTTGACTCAACCATATCATTTGCTTAAATCTGTAAGCTCATTAATTTGATAGGGAGAGGTTGGTTGGGTCCTCCACGGCTCAATACTCACAGGTCTCCAATAGATAACCCCTTGGTGTTTCTCTCCACCACTCAACCTATAGGTCCTAAAAGTTATTAGGCACCCCTGGTCACTTGCCAACCCTGCTATCAATTCTAGTTTGCTGCTACTAAACAGTTCTTGGTGCTTTTCCTCACATTCTCCATCTAGCCCTTAATCCTTTTAAAGACTAGACAACCTCTAAATCCTCCTAACTTGCTTGCAGGGGTGTGCATAGGCTTTCTTGACTTCAAATGGTCTAGGAAAGGTTCTTTTCCAAGCACAAATCTCATTTCTTCTATCGCTGCCACCATACCCTAGGTTAGGGTTTTAGGAGAGCTAGTAGCCCATGAGCCCTATTAGGTCTCTTAGCCCGGGGTTTTAGGTTATTACTCCTCCCTATTCAGTGAACACCAAAACCTCAAAGAAAGAACCCTAGCTCAATTTTGGAGCACTTCAAGATTTTTGTGGTTTCAGACCTTCTCAGGCCGTACACAGGGCTATCATTGATTTTCAGAAATTTAGGGCTTTTTAAGCCTTTTCTTGGATACACAGAGGACTGTCTTCTTCCTTCAGCCACCAATTGAATTGGTGATGGCTCCTGCCTCTTTTCAAAGCTTTGTAAGGTCCCATGCAGTCTTTATACACTTTGCATTGAATGTACATTCATCACCCCTGCGTTAGGACTATGCAACACTGTCTTTCCCAAACCAGGTATAAAACAACTCGCTTAGGGAAAGATCCTTAGCATGCTTTTTGAACTTTTACTAACTCCTATATTTACATTATGTACAAGGATGGAATCTAGATTTGTTTCCACTGCATCCATACTCCTTGGTACGGATAGAAAACAAGCTAAAACTCCATTTTTCTTAGATTACCAGTCAAAACAGCAGAGTAGGGAAAACACAGTATTTACAAAACAATAGAAAGCGATGGAAATACAAACTACTGAACTAGATAAAATGCTTCAAAAAGCTTCAATACATTTTATTCAATTCAACAAAAACTTTCCTCAACTCATTTCTTGCAGCTATCACACACAAGAACAGAAAAACAGAACTTTCACAACAAAAATCACTGTTTCTCTTATTGTTCTCCTGAAATTGCCAACATTCAAACATCTAACCCCTTCAAAGGTCGAGAGATCTCTTTTTTACAATGCCAAGAAATAGTTAGGTTTTCATTTTTGAGCCTAAGAACGGCCAAAAGCTTAGTGTTGGAAAACACAATGTGTTTTGCAACGTTTATCTAAAGCTTAGGGAACAACCACAAAAAGGATTCCCAACTTATTCAACTTTCAACCTAAGAAACAAAAGGTCCTCAATCACAATCTAGATGGTGTTAAAGACCTTACACAACAAAACAAAATTGATTTTGAAACAAGACTTCAAAATATGCTTGCACTTTGGCAGGTGCTCCTGCACCACACATCCTCCTGTCTCCCTGCCCCTGGCTGTGGTGCTACCAAAATCGGTGCTAGCTCATCAGGACTGGTGAACCGAGGAAAGGGATGCATGTGAAAACATGCAGAGTACTCATTAGACATGCCCGCATCCACAATGTCTCGCCTGTCAACCCATACCTCGAGTGTTAATGCAATAAACTATGTATATGCGGCCTGATAAGAAATACACGGCCCCCATCTAGCCTCATCTCTACTCCGGGCGTAATGTGCAACCCCCTACGGTATCTCCTGTGTGAATCTAAACTACCTTTGTACCCATAATGCCAAAAATCTCTCCAAAATGAAGGGAGTCCTCCCTATCAGGAACCGTGGAATGCATACGTACGACATCTCTATATCATCTATAGCCCATGGCTCACAATCAAGATACGGTCGCCATATGACTGTGTCCATGTCATCCAGTAGTCATCTCCAGTAATCCACCTTGCCCAACTTGGGATGGGTAAGGAACATCGCATACATATAGATATAAGGCCTACCTGGTGGCCTAACTTTGGGGCACGCCGATCTCGTCACAACGAAATGCTCCCATGCCCAGATCTGTAGCACTGTAACCCCGCATGACAAACTGGACAATCCTCTATACACCACCTGGTGCAAATCATGATAGAGATGTGCTAACATGCAGCTACCCCATGCGTATCTCCTCGGCTGTAGCAACATCTGCTCTAGAATCCTGCCCCAACCCACTGATAATCCCTTTGCCCAGTGATCCGGACAAAGGAGACCTCCAATGAATGCACCCAAAATTGCCGGAAAGGTGGGATATCCGTGAAAGTCTTCCCATGGTACCCAGTACCTAGCTATATGTGCATCTCCATACACCCTCCTCAACGCATTTGTACCCCCAACTCCTTGTGATCATAATACACAAGGGCTCCAACCACGGGGATACCTAAGATCCTATACACGTCCTCAGGAGTCACTGTCACCTCACCGGTCGGCATGTGAAAGGTGTGGTGATCCGAATGCCATCACTCTACAAGTGCCATCAACAATCCTCTATTGACCCTAATCGGCGGCATCGCCAACAAGGATCCCAAACTGCAGGTATCAACCAACGCTATGTCTGCAGGTGTCAACTCAGCGATCCTATCCCATCCTATTGAATGTCGCTCTCTAATCTTGAGGTTTTTGAAAACCTCCTATTTTCATCACAATGATAACTTTATCAGAAATCATATCAATCATTTAAACAATATCAATCAGACTCATATCTATCAGTGACCTCATATCAATGACCCATATCAATGACTCATATCAATACATCAAATCAACTACCCATATCACACAATTAGTCTTATAAATCAAATCAAATCAAATCTATCTAGTTGGATATCATATAAAATATGTTCTACAATCAATCACTATTTGTTTTCTATCATAGAAAGCAAATTTATCAGAAATCATATCAATCATTTACTCTTTGTTTTCTACTCTAGGAAGCAAAGTTATCAGTTCAATCTACTCTTTGTTTTTTTCCTTCATGGAAAGCAAAGTTATCAATCATTTACTCTTTGTTTTCTACCCTAGGAAGCAAAGTTATCAATCAATCATTTGATCATTTTTATCCATACCAGCATGATGACACAATAATTTACCTATCTATTGGCCAAGGAAGCAATACAAATCATCATTTTCATGTTACTATCATCAAAACATCAATTCTGCCTAGTTTACCATATGCACCGTTCTTTTTCCGGAATGCGCGAAATCTCATATGCGCCGTTCTTTTTGCCAGATGCGCACAAACAGACCCCCTATGCACCACTTTAATCACTGTATGCGCCACTATTTTTATTGGATGCACGTTTTTGCTCTGTGCGTGCCTATTTTCCCTATAAGCACTCTACCCCTAAAATTTTCTATCCTACCTATATGCGCACTAGTTTTTACGAGATGCGCCAAACTGGTTTTACCCTGACTGTTTAACATTTATGCTCTATGCGCATTTGTTTCTACCCTAAGTGGGCATTTTTTTGTTGAAAGCGCCTAAACTATTCTATATGCGTGCAAACGGTATTTTCTAAAACTAAATCTGCGGAAAAATGAAAAAATTTGATTCAAATGGAAAAATTCAAAAGCATAGGAGGATAGATCGACTCACCGGTGGTCCATATGCAGCTGACCTCTGATATCTGTGAGATCTCTCGAATCGGTGGCGATGATAGGGAATCTCCATGTCGCGATGTCACTCTCACAACTACAGTTTTCACTAAAGTCAAAAGTGCTCAAACAAGGGTAAATTTGACTTTATTTTCAAAATGGACATTTCTTTTTCATCATCTGTCGTGAGCTAAACCACTCTCTCTCATCCGTGATTTACCTCCCGAGGGGGCATCATCAGCAGAAATATCAAAAGCATATTAGTGGGGCAAAAAATCTTATTTTCTTTGAAGCAATGCGTTCTACACATCACTTCAAAGAGGGGCAAAATGTATACGTCTAAAAATGGTCATGATTAAGCTTGTTAAATTAATTAAATATGATTTATTTAATTAATTCCCCTAAAGTCATCTACATATAAATAAATTTAATTATTTATTTATATCATTCATCTTCTAAATTCTTCTACCTTAAATTAAATAAATAATTTTATTTAATTATTGACATTTCCACCTTCCGCTTAATTAAATTAAATAATTTTTCATAATTTATTTATATTTGATTATCATCCTATTCTAGAGTTTAAATATTTTGAATATTTAAATAATGGAATATCTTCTTCATCTCACCTTTTATCTTTCACTTGATTAAATTAAATAAATTTTCATAATTTATTTATATTTAATTATCATTTGGTTCTGAAGTTTGAATATTTTGAATATTTGAATAATGGAATATTCTCCATCTCATAATCGATTTAAATATTAAATATTTTATTTAATATTTCCTCACCCTAATTTCATTTTTAAACATAATTAAATATGAGTTATTTAATTATGTAGGTTTCCATTTTCATCTCCACTTCCAAA
>VDFB02001881.1:0-24137 GCA_007258455.2 Sequoia sempervirens
GAGCCATCCGTTGGACTTGGCCAACTATAAAAGGGGGAGTCCCCCTCATTTGTATCTCATTAGAAATTAGAAGTAGAGAGCAGAGTTAGAATAGCAGAGAAGGAGTAGAGAGCAATTAGATAGTTGATAGTATAGTTTAGATTGAAGAGGAAGGAAAGTCTTCCCATTGAATGCTTTGTAAGAAGTTGTCATGAATGCTTTCATAATAAAAGAATTTTCATTGATGGTGATTTCTTCTTTGTTATGAGTAGTTGTTGAGGCTTCTTCGTCCTTCCAATTCACGTAGCATCTTGAAGTAGCTTAAAATAAAGTAGATTTCATTTCATGCAAGTACTTAGTAATTGTGGAATGTGGTGCTCGATTTGAACAAGACTTCGTTCGTCCATACCACTAGCGGGCTCGCTGACAGTGGGTTCGCCCTGCGTGGTCAACTGGATTTACTCATCAAACTTAACTTCAATTGTGATTCAATTGTTTGTATGCATCGTCTTGATGGTACTTGCATGTTGAGTTATAATTTGAACATCTTTCGCCACTCCTCTGAAGATTGCACTGGTTTTGTGGAAGCTGTCCAAAGCGAGGCAAAGCAAGGCCTGGTTGAAGTCTATAAGAATTGATCGCCATGTCCCACGCCTTAGAGTAGAACATAAACTTCTTAGGCCCTACACTCTTTTAAATTCAGTTCATTCCTAGTTAGAATTAGGAAACTTGTGCTCACTTGCCAAATCATTTGAATTACATGAAATCCCTTAATCCACTGTCTGTTGTTAGCTGTCGAACAATTGTGTAAGTCCCCTTGAAATACCAGCAAAACACATCGAGCCAACTGAGGGTATTCTGTTGCATGAAGGAACCTTGGAGTTAAATGTATGATCTATCTCGCAATCTTAGCATGCAAGAAACTTTGTTCAAGAGAGGATAGAGTAGCCATTGGCAACTTTATTCTGTGTTGGTGTAGTCGCAAAAACCACGTCAACACTAAGTTAGCTGATTTCGCTAGAATGATTGATTTATTATGGATCACATCTCCCCAATTAGGATATTTTTGTCCCACAAAATCTTAGAGACCCACTAGATGAGGAAAGAATTCTGCCCAACTTATTCCTTGGATGCTACTTGGTCTTGCACCACTTTGTCTCTTTAGACCAACTTGACATGTTCCCTGAAACAGATGCCACAACCCCTCCATTTGCTATTGATCTTTATTAGTAAATGAACTAGAAAATTCTCAAATTCAACACTTCTTTTATCTTTCAAAAAATGTGAAATTTTTGCCACAAGCTTTCATCAAAATCTTCGCTTGATGCCTAATTACCAAGGAGGTATTCAATTTTCCTTCAGAAGCATCAATGATGAAACTCTTCCCGTTTTTCAACATAATGTATTCATTGTCCTTCTCAAAGAGATAACATCTCTAAGATGCATGTGTGGGTTGCCAAACACTACAACACATATGTAATGTCCCCAAATCGGAATCATAAACAAATTGCAATTTTTGTGATATTTTGACAATATGCAACTCAAAGTATATATATATATATATTCTATTGTTGAAAAAACTGAGAGAACACTATAATTAAACACTAAACCTATACTAACCCAAAACCCTGCACTGAACTTGCACTATTTTGTAAAGTATTGAATTTAAATACCAAATAAACCTAGGGGAGCAAGTTAAATCTGATTAATATGAAATAAAACCCTAGATGCGCAGCATATCACAGCAGTATAGAGGCAGAATAACAGATGAATATATATACTTTCAGCAAATTAAAGTGATCAGCAATAACTTTCCATAGCTAGTCCAATAAAATTTTGCAATAAATAACCCCAAACTTAGAGAAAACAATAACAATAAACCAACCTTGATTAAATACTTCAAATTGCAGTGATCAGTAACACAATAATTAATTCAGACCTGATCACCTAACTCAGAACCTAAATTAAATTGCATATGCACAGCGATTCATAAAATAAGATGCAAACCCTTATTTTCAGACAGTGAAATAGGTGCTGAACAGTATGAAATAATTGCAAAATTAAACCAGATTGCACCATAATATAAAATGTAAGGAAATGATACAGAATTATTTCTGAAATTTGCAATGTAGCAGCAGGTTAATCCCACAGAACAGCTCACAATAGAAATAAGGAAACAGATCGCACCAGTTAAACAGACCATAATATATGTGATATTTGCAATTTGAATAATGGTTAGAGGCATTTCAAACTAGTTTGGACAGACTGCAGCATATTTGATAATTGAAATGTGATAATACAGATTGCTGCCAGCAATTAATTCACCCAAATTTTGGCACTGTAGATGATGGATGATAATTCACCTCATATTGAAAATGAAGTAAAAATTGTGTTTTTTAAGATTGCAGGTAAGGAAAACAAATTATACAGATTTCAACGAATTTTTGACAAAAAACTCGTGCTTTTTTCATTGACTCACAAACCCCCACAAGGGGTGCTGCCCCTTGACCCCAAACCCCCACAAGGGGCACTACCCCTTGACCTCATTGAAGGTGTTTCCCCCAAATCTCCACAAGGGCCACTGCCACTTGACCCCATTGGGGGCATTTCCCCCAAACCCCCATTAGGGGCACTACCCCTCAACCCCATTGGTATCTCCATTCAAAAATCCCCATTAGTTATTACTACTAGGATCTCTTGTCAAAAAAGAAAATTGATTACAATGAGGGGATGATGAGGACTTGAAAATTTGAAATATAACTCTTGAGTGTGCTAACTTAGACATTATTATCGCACAACTTGCCAAAAATCTCTTTAGATGAGGAAAATTCTACATATGAGATGGCTAATGGAAGTGGCATTGTATCTCATTTAGAGATTGAACTCAATTTTCAGTCTATGATATGTATTAAACTCTAATTTCATTTTAATTACTATTGAATGATTTTGTTATGTGTTGAAGTAGATTAAATTTATTGTACCAAATTTTAAAGATTTGTATTGTAGATCTATTTGAAGTTGGAAGTCTTGCCTTTGTACCAATTCCTTCAAATAATTTACCAAATCATTTGTGTTGTCATGTTTAAAATCTATTAATCCTTGTGCTTTTGAATTGTCCAATCTCTAATTTTGGATGAACAAGACAAGTGTCTAGTAGTAAGATTTCTTTCTAGTCAAAAACATAAAATCCTTTTCCTATTTTTAAGAGAACATCTTAGCCTCTTACCCTAGGAAAAGCTAAAAAAAAAGCATTTACATTTTATTCAACATAAATGTGAATGACCCCACAAATCACTATAAAATTTGTAAATTGCAAGTACATATTGTTCACTTTTAGATTAGCTTTTACTCTATAGGGAACTTCTCCTTCTAATTTGAAGAGTGATTTTACCACACACCTATTCCATTTGTGTCACACTAAAAGGTGACAATTAGAACACTGACAAATGGAAAGCCCAATGACACAGCAAAATAATGATACGATCTTTATTGATTCACAATCAATAATGAATTACAATCTGCTGAAATGGGCTTCAAACATGATAAGCCTTAGTTGGTTGATTAATAACATGTAATTACAAAATTCAAATGATATTACAATACAACTCTAACTGTCCCTCGCTCTCTCATGATCGTGCTCTTGCTCTACCTATTCCTCTTATGCTCTCTCCTTATTCCAAACGATTGTGAAACTTGTTTATATATTAGCATCAAGCCTTTTGAATGATCTTAGTCAACCACAAGGTAGCCCAATGTCTTGATGAAATGTATAGTTAGCCAAATGTATAGGTAAAAGTTCCCAAATTGAATGAAGTGATGTAAAACTCAATGTGGTGAATACCAAAAGCACTCTTGGGTCCAATGTATCATGTGATGTGTTCCTTTGTGTTGGAAACTTTGGAAAACCCAATAAAGTTTAGAAACCAAGTTACACCTTTTGTCATGATCAAAATCTTCTTAAAATGATTGACATTGAAGGATCATGGTAGAACATATATTCCAAATTGCAAGGTGAGATATACAACTGCAATGAAATACAATACGATCTACAACGATTGATTAATGATTGGGAACCTACAAACAAACCAAAGTGAAAGCAAAATTTTTGGTTAATGCAAGATTGCTCTTACAATCTAGGGTGTTCCTATATTAGACACCTGAGGTTGTTTTAAAAGTAAGTCCCTCACTTCCCACTAGCTAGAGAGAAACCAAAAAGGCCTATCTTAGCCTTAGAAATCCAACTTGAATCTCCTTCTAGCTTTCCTTTCCACTTCACCAAATACCTCTCATGCTACCCATTCCTAGTACTTCCAACCCTACAATCCAAACTCTCCTCTATCCCCTCCTTTTGTTGTTGTGGCCTTTGACTTTACCATAGTACTACCACACCCTCATCCCTTGACCACCTTCCTAATATTGATTTAGATCTAAAACATTAAATACTAGAGATATGCTTAATCCTTCCAATAACTCAATTTCATATTCATTTCTTGAATCAAATCTCTTAACAATTTTAGAAGGACCAAATTTCTTCATCTTCAAATTATTGTATGTCCCAATTGGAAATCTTTCCTTTTTGAGATATACCATCACTTCTTCTCCAACTAAAAATTCCTTGAGTCTCCTTTTCTCATCAACCTTCCCTTATATCTACCATTCATCTTCTATGAGTGACTTCTTACTTCCACATGTACTTCCTCCATATGCTCTACAAATCCATTTGCTTCTACACTTCTCTTCGCTTCCTTATCTCTTAGTTCAAACACATTCCTTGGATTAATACCATATGGAATCTCAAATAGTGTTTTCCTTGCACTTCACTATGCAAACTCTGCTTGTGGTAGAATCATATCCCAATTTCCTATCTTTTCTCCTACTACACATCTCTACAAGTTATCTAAACTCCTATTTACAACTTTTTCATGTCCCCTCCCTAAGTAATTCAAGAACAATCCAATTTTAAGGCCCAATTATTGTTCTATTTGGGTGCTCAAACAAAGTACTTTTCTATTATGTAATTAAATAATATTAAGTTACTTTTATATTATTTTAAGTTTAGGACTAAGTTACCAATTCGTTTTTGGATTCGGGTACGGGTACGAGAATCCGGTACAAGATTCGGCAAAAAAAAAAAATTGGGTTTGGGTACGGCAATACAAAAAACATATAAAAATCAGAAATATATACATATTTGCAGTAGTAATTAAGTTCAGAATACACCACCATATTAATAGTCTAATAACATAGCAAAAATACATCACCACTTTCATAGTCACTAAGTCAAATATTAAAATATTAGTGATTACTTGATTGTCATGATATAAAATTATAAATTAAAGTTCAAACATAAAATGTCAAACATTTACAATCAGCCATTATTGATCATTGATCAATCTGAATCATATGGGTCATCATTATCAAACAAACTAGCATTATTAGATGCTACATTTTGCGTAGAACCACAAATAGCATTCGTGGCACTCGCACAAGCACTGCCACTAGCAATAGCAGTAGCACCGACACTACCACTCTCACGATCAGTAGCTGCTCCAGGCTCATACTCATCATCAATATCAAGTGCAGCTAAGTGACTTGTGGAAGCATCCAAGTCAAGCTGCTCTGGCTCAATATCCCACCTCCTTGTGTCTCCTTCTTTGTAGGAACTTTGCTTGTGTGTCAGGAGGCGCCAGGTTTGAATCATAAATTCCTCTGCCTTTTTAGATACGGCCTATTGCGTTTGGCCAGGTAAGGATGAAGGAGTATGTGCCAGAATCCTCTACGAAGAAGAAGATAGACGCAACCTATTAAGAAGTCTATCAAGACCAATTAAATAGTGAAGTTACAAAATTTAACTAAACAAAATTATTAATTAATATAAAATTATAAATTAAAATTAAAATTACAAACTATAAAACTTACTTGGGATAAGATTTTTATTGCAATTGGTTGGATGTGCATGTATTCTTGCCCATGGAAATACCACCAACTATGACCATCTACCCTGTACTTGTCTCGAAGAGCATCAAGATTTTGAGCAACACTACCGGAGCATGCAAAAGCCATGAACTCAGCCCTCACTCGATCACGTTGGTCACGATCAGTGAAGAGTCTCCGAATTGCTGCCTTGTAACCTTGAGCCACTTCAACATCCCTATATGGAGCAACTCTTGATGTAACAGAAAGAAGCTCAGGACTATAATGTTTGGGACTCAATGCAAAAGCAAGAAGATGCAATGGAGTGGTCATTTTGTTCCATCTATCAACCATGATTTCCTGTAGCTCTTTGAAGAACTTTTCATCAGGATCTTCCTCTTTTGCACTGATGATGGTTTTCATCTTCTCAATCATTGAGTTGATACCATCATATACTTCTCCCAAACAAGGTCTATCCATGTCTGTGTAACGGATCATGCTCAATATAGGCTCAGTGAAACTGACCAGGTACTCAACACGATCCCACCAACAATCATCTAGGATCCTTTGCCTGATCCTATTTGCCCTTTCACTGCTAGATTGCTTCCATATGGCCCAATTAGGACTGATTACCATGGCACAAAGTGCCTCACGAACCTTTATAAGTCGTCTCAACACAATTGTGTTGGAGGCAAAATGGGTCTCTGCAACCTATTTGGAAATCAAAATAAAAATTAAAATGTAATTTAAATTTACAAAATCAAAATTTAAAATTAAAAGAAAACTAAAAATTTAAGAATATTGAGAATTTCAATTAACTTACCTTCAACAATTCCAATTTTGAGAATTGTCTAAATATTCCTTGTGTCATATGGTGGTTGGTGACAAACATCTGGATGTCTTCGCCCTCAGCATACACCTGTTTGATCCACTCAATTTTGGATCCAATTTTTTGTAGCATTAGATTGAGGGAGTGGACAGCACAAGGTGTCCAAAAAATGTGTGGATACTTCTCCTCAATCAATAACCCAGCAACCCTACAATTTTTGGCATTGTCGGTTACAACTTGCACAACATTTTGATGGCCCACTTCTTCAATGGCTTGGCAAAGGATGTTAGCAATAAATGGACCATCTTTCACCTGTCCCTCACAATCCACTGCTCTCAAAAACATTGCCCCTTTAGGGGACACGGCAATAACATTGATCAATGGGCGATTTTTTGCATCTTTCCATCCATCAAAAACGATGGTCACCCCTGTTTCAATCCATGAATCCCTTATGGGCTTCAAAGAGTCCTCTACATGTTTCACCTCTTTCTCCAATAAGGTGCAACGCACCTTCTCAAAACCTGGGCCCTTATACCCCTTTGGAGCCTCATTAATAGATTTCACCATTTTTTGCCAATATGGTGAACGAACAACGTTGAATGCCAATCCATTGGCATAGACACATCTTGCTATGTCTTGATCAGCAATCTCTCTTGCCTCATTTTGAAATGAAACTTCCAACGGTCCCTTAGATCTTTTATTTGATGAGGGCACGGTTTGCTCTTGAGGGATGTTCATAAATGGATGGCTTTCTGTAGGTGGAATATAAGTAGGTGGTGTAGGGGGTTTCATGGATTGAGATCCTTTCTTCAAAGGATGGTTTTTTTTAAGACTAGCAGCTTTTTGATCTGCTTTTTCTTGCTCAGCAATATATTTCAACACTATGTCATCTGCAAGGCCTTTGCCATCACCTTCTGGAGGTCCCGGACAAGGTTTGATGCCAATATCAGGGATACTACACAAGTGGGCTTTCACTCGACTGTATGAGCTCGTGTATTGAATTTTGCAATGACCACAAATCCAAACAAATACTCCACCACCTGGACATTGTTGAACCATTTCTACATATTTCCAAAGGGGAGAGGTTGCACTTATTTTGAAACGAGATTGGCCTGAATTAGAAGCAGATGCCATTGTAATACCTAAGGGCCAAGGCACAATAGATTGAAATAATTTTGGTATTGAAATTTGAAACTAAAAAACTTAAAAGAATGAGAACAATCAACAAAAGTAATAACAATAAAAACAAAACAAAATAGTTCATTTGTTAAACTTAAAAAAAATGTAAGAAAAAAATCAAAAAACTTCAAAGAAACCTACCTTTTTTGAACAAATCTTGCTCTACAGTCTTCTTGAATCTTGGCAAACACTTGCAAGTGCTTAGGAATAGCACAACAATCAACCTTGAACAACCAACGATCAGCCTTCAACTCTATTCGAGCTTGTGCAAGCAAGAGAGCAAGTTCAGCAATGGAGGCAAAAAAACTCGTTTTTCTTTCACAAATTGTTAAAATGAAATTGTTTTTACCTATTTAGTGTGTTTGGAGGTCAAAATTAGGGTTGCAATGAATATTAAAATGTTTAGAAGTCAACATCCGGTCAAAAAAATAATAAAAAATGATTAAAAAAACACGTTTTTTGCGGACTGGGCGTTTTGACGTGAAAAAATGTCGCGGATTCTGCTCGGATTCATCACGCCATATCCTGGAAGAATCCGCAGTGAAGCCACGAATCTGAAACGTATCCACAGAGAAATTTTCGAATCCTGGCGGAATTTGGGGCGTACCGAATCCGAATCGTATCGTATCGTATTCGGAGGCTTAGTATGGCAAATCGGTAACTTAGGTTTAGGAGGGAAAATAATTTAATTAAGGGCCCAAAATGTAATTCCTATAAAAGAAAATCTAATGCCCTCATTTTGTATCCAAATTATTGTTTTCATGAACTCAATTCTAAATTGGAGCTTTAAGGACAAAAGCCCTTGGTGGCATGATCTAGAGGATGAAACCCCTCTTAGATCTTTTGGTGAATTGGAGACAAAATCCCTCAATTTATCTTGCAACAAATTGTAACTGTTGAAGGCAAATTTGTTGAACTTCAAATTTTGCAAGTGTGTTGTTGTGTGACAAATCCAATATTCCCATCCAATTGGGTGAATTCTATCAATATACAGGTCAAAAATATCTATGTTTCATATGTGTTAAATTGTTGACTATTAGTTGTTTTTTCCTCTGTATTTGGTGGCACTTAATATTGGAAATTGAGGCATAAGCAATCTGAATTTATCTATGTTAAAATTATTATTGGAAACTATTAATACTCCGAATTTCCAATTATTTTACATAGCGATCAATCTCCTTGCATTAAATTTCTCTATCTAAATTGTTGGATCCTATTAAATTAATTTACTAGAATTTGTGTATTTCTGGCTAAGTGATTTAGATAGGTGATCTGAGATACTAATTTGATTTTCCTTGAACCTATTATTGCTGAATGCGTGATCTGGTTTTATCTTAAAGTGTTGTTGGATAATTTCTAAGCATTGATGGTGACATTATTGTATTGTTGAGCTGCAAGTTATAATTCTAAAAATAAATGCAAATGTTAGTTTAGTATTCATGTTAAATTTCTTGCCATCATACTCGGAATCGAACCATACTTTATATTGTATTGTGGCCAACTTCTGGTCTGGAATAATAGTTTAATCTGAGCTTTCGTCATTGTTCAAAAGTTTGAATTTGTCATTTATGATGTCTGCAACTACATGTAATTGGATTAAATTCTGCAAGCTACTACATAATTTTGATTTTAATATTTTTTTGTAGTTTGCATTCATATAATATCTAAGGTTTTATTTTTCTCTCTGCATTTGCTTGGTTATTTAGAAAATTAGAGAATATAAAAAAATACAAAAAATTACCTTTTATCTTCCGTTTAATTAGTTTAATTTTAACTTTCTTTACATTTTATGTTATCAAATCAATATAGTGCAGAGTTTTCTATTTCATAATTTAGCATCCATTTTAAATCAGTCTCCAAATACAAAAATTATATACATTTTTCTAAATACCCAACAAGGAACATTACAAACTTTTGTTTGTCCATCAATCTATTGGGGATATGCTAAAACGAGTTTCAGATTTGTCTTCATCTTCTTCCACAATGTCTTCCAATTCAACAAATTTTGTGTCCCTATCTAAAACTATATTCTGGAAAACCATGCAACCTCACAACTTCCTTGAAAAATAATTCATCTATACATACCGCATCATTGTTCTTACATAAAATGCAATATACCATCTTAAAGAATCTATCCACAACTACAAATATT
Source organism: Sequoia sempervirens (assembly GCA_007258455.2). Taxonomy (NCBI): domain Eukaryota; kingdom Viridiplantae; phylum Streptophyta; class Pinopsida; order Cupressales; family Cupressaceae; genus Sequoia; species Sequoia sempervirens. Next base: position 10,053 of record VDFB02001881.1, read on the forward strand.
AAATCATACCCTCTCTATGTTTTTTGGTAATCCTAATACAAAATTCATACTTATATCTTCCTAAGGTATCTCAAGTATTGGTAATGGCTGATACAAACCAACATTCTTCCTAACATCCTTGTATATTAGCAGCCAAAAATAGTTCTCACTCACCAATGCAACTGTCTTGTTTACTCCAAAGTGCCTTGCCAAACCACCGCTATGCTTTTGCTTAGAAGATTTTCTCTCATTTTACTTTTTGGTATGCACAAGTGACTTCCCTTAAACAACATCTCATTTTGCATCAAGTGATCTAACCGCTTGCTTCTATCCATTCTTATCAGTTCCTTACATGCCTTCCATGCCTCTACAAACTCAAGATCAACTTCATACAAATGCTTCAGCTCTTCAAATCCAACTACTTGCATTCTCATTTCTATAAGTGAATTTTGTCTCCTACTCAATGCATTAGCAACCTTGTTTGATTTTCCACTCCTATTCTTCGACAAAAATTTATAACTTTGCATAAATTCAAAACATCTCACGTGTCTCTGGTTCAACTTACCTTGGTTATTCAAGTATACAGTGCTTAGCATAAACCACAAACTCCTTCAGCAACAAGTAATGTCTCCACTCCTTCAATGCTTGAATTATGGCATAAAATTCCTAATCATAAACTGAATATCTTCTCCTTGAATTGTTCAACTTGTCACTAAAATATGCTACTAGTCTTCCTTCTTGGCTCAGTACAACTCAAATTCCATTCCCACTTTCATCATAGTCAACTCAAAATATCTTGTTGAAATCTAAAAACACTAAAAAGTTACAATAGCTTCAGCTACATGGTTTCATTGAAAACCTAAGCACCCCACATAAGTAGCTGCATAGCACCCTAGGTTGTCCCTTAAGATTCCAAACGCAAGACTGCATTACCTTTCGTAGCACCATCAAAGTTTAGTTTAACCCAATTAGGTTCAAGAAAATTCTATTTAGTGGCTTTTCTCCTTAGTAACCTCAAGTTGGTAGGAATAGATTTGTTGATATTTGATCCCCAATTAGTAGCTATTCTCAATTCAACCTCCAAAGGGGATAAGGAAGGCTCCTTTAATTTGGAGATAGATAGATTTTCCATTTTAGCAAGGAAGGTTCTTCTATTGAATTCTTCCCAACTTCTCTTCTTTCCTTGGAAGATTCTTGCATTTTTTCCAACTATACTCCCTAGGAAAAATGGGAGATGATCAAGAGAGTGCCAACACATGGTAGAATCCCACATAGAGCCAAGTGAAACGTAGTTGATTTCAAACTTCCTATCAAGTTGTTTAGAATAAGCCAAGAAAGGGCATTTCAAAAAAATGTGGTAAACAGACTCAACATTGCTCTCACACAAAACACACCTATTCGGAATCATAGTTTCTCTCTTGTTTAGATTATCAATAGTCAATTTTTATTCTAACAAGCTACCCACAAGAAGAAATTGACCTTTAGAATAAAATATTTGTTCCCAATCTTGTGCCATTCAAAACCATCAAGGTCCATGTCAAACAAATTATCAATGGTCAAGATTTTATTTTAACAAGCTACCCACAAGAAGAAATTGACCTTTCGAATGAAACATTTGTTCCAAATTTTGTGCCATTCAAAACCATCAAGGTGAATGTCAAGCATTCAAAGGAAACCAAAAGCAATAGTATACTCCTTAGAGGAAGAGCCAAACCAAATTATTCCATCCTCCCTATTAAATTGGCTTATATGGAAGCCCTTTAACCTCTCCATAAGCTCAACAATAGCTTTCTAATTTAGATGATTGAGGGCTAGAGCATGAAATTTCATGCAATTATTTGTATTACTTCACTCAATTATTTAGTTCAATTTTCAATAGTCGATGTTGGATGTTCATAGCTCAATGCTTAAAGTCAAATGTTAATGTTATTTGATTTTTAGCTCTTCAAAATGTTTAATGATATTAAACCATTTAATCCTACAACAAAAAGCTATATTTGGGGTGGTTAATTGATGAACAAATTGCCCCAAAGTCTTGAAAATTGAAATGAGGGTCTAATCCTCAAGAATGCATCATGTGCACTTTCTCAAACACACAACTTAAAACTTATGCCTTACAATTCCCAATAGGAATTGAGCCTAGGCCTTCATTTTGGTAAAGCTTCAAATTGATGACTCAGCCACACCTACAAGACTAAAATGTTAGGGAAAACATTGGGGCAAAGTTTATAAAAAACATGGGGGTAGGTTTCGACCCTTAATATTGTAAGTTAATGTAGGGGAATGACTTCCTACACTAACCTTGAAAAGAAGGGTAATGCAAAAAAATTTCAAACCACAACATTTTTAAGAAATAAACATAAATATCATGCATACCACAACACAACAATTTACGTGGAGAAAAACCTTTTGGAAAAAAAACCCACTCCAAAAGCTGCCCAATATATTATTTAGAAATCACAACGATTACAATATAGTTGCAGAGAAAGCTTCTCACTAGAGTATCACCAACTAGAGATACGAAGGTGTTGATGTGATTTTTGTGACCTCACCAACCAGGTAGAACAAAGTTTCCAAATGGATCCCCTATTCTCTCTTGAACAAAGTATTCGACGTGCTAAGATTGCGAGTGAGATCACGCCTTCAACTCCAAGGTTCTTTAAATGCGAATAGGCTCAGTTTGGTTGATGTGTGTATGCTGTGTACTCACGAGGGGACTTACGTAGTTGTTCACAAGACGTGTAGTGACAACCAATGTGTGCTTTTGAAGGGGATTTTTTTTTTTGTGAATGATTTAGCTTTAGCGTGCAAGTTTCCTAAAACTAACCAGGATTATGCAGAATTGAATGGTTGCAGAGATTTCTAAAATCTAACTTCTAATCTAAATGCAAATGGATGTTACGCTCAACTTAAATGAACTTCGACAAACATTGTTTAGCCTCCTATTGGACAGCGTCAACAAGGTAAGTGCAATCTTCAAAGGGTGAAAATGATGTTCAAATCACGATTCAATAGAGCAACTACCATCACAACGATGCATAACCACCTATGAACCTTGATTGAAGTTAAGTACTGAAAGTCCAGTTGACCACACAAGACGGACTTACCATCAGCAAGAACGTTAGTGGTATGGATAAAAGAAATTCACTTATATCAAGCATAAACATCCATATCTAACTACAAGCATGAAATTAAGTTCCTAATTGAAGTCAAAGGGAATAAGAAACCTCACGAACTATTCCAAACAAAGTTGAAATTCACCATCAATGAAAAGCTTTATTAAGAATAATCTTTTGTGACAATCTCTTACAAAATTCTCTAAGGGAGAATTCCCCTTCTTCTTCAACAATGCAAATGAAAAACTACTCTAACTTAAAAGCTTCTACTCTCTATTCTGCTTCAACAATTGCTCTCTATTCTCTGATTCTATGACTACTAGAGTACAAATGAGGGGGACTCCCCCTTATATAGCTGGCCTGTTTGAATCGACGGCCCAGATCAAATTACAACGGAGGGCTCAGATTGAGCCACCTCAGCCCTAGACGAGTTTGCCCTAAAAACCGCCAGAAGGTGGAGGAGTGGCGTCATAAATGCTCCTAAAAATAGCAGATTCCTCCTTTGACCAGTATGAGCAATTAATGCCCACTATCCTTCTAGAAGATTCTCGTCCATGACCCGGATTCCTTTGCTCTTCTCTCTGACCGCGTACGCTATGAATCGCGCCAGCACTGCGTCGACCTCTTCTCGGAAATTGATGGAGTGAGATTCAGCTGATACTCCAAGATGGCCACCATCTGCTCATGCTTCTCGCAAGATTTTCCCCAAGTCTCGATGGAATCCTGCGTGCTCTGAATGATTGTTGAAAACGTGGAGATGTTTTCAAAATCCAACTGGGAAAATGTTCTCATCTCAGAGAAGAATGGCTGCAATCTTGCCCTTAATCCTTCTGCATCTACCTCCTCATGTGCGAGCCTTTTTGCAAATACCGACTCCAAAGTGTTGAGAATACTCTCACGAATATTCCTCATGGCCTTTCTGATCCTGGAAGACTCTATTGCTGCAGTATCAAAGAAACCCTTCCCTGTGAATGCTGCTGAATGCCATCCACGGAAGTCATATCTGTCACCAGCTTGAATTACCCCTTCATTCACCAGAGTTTGCGTGGGAACACGCATCAAAACAGCCAGACGTGGGATAGTATTGTCTTGGAAGATGTGGGTATCACCCCAAGTCTGCTCAATATCATCTAAACGTGAAAGAATACCGGAAGCATTTTGGAATGCTGAGGCGAGATCTGCCATGAACTTTTCTGCCTCAACGCGGACGCCATTCACCCACTTATCTCCTTCTCGCACAGCCCTCTTCACTTCTTCCAAGCCGCTGATCGGCTCACGTGGCACCTCTGGTGGAAGCTCTGCTGCTGGATTACCTTGAGCAACAGGATGTGCGAGATTTTGCACATACTCAACCAATGCTCTGTGCTCTTTCTTCAACCTCTTATATTTTCCTTCTTTCTTTACCAGCCTATCTTTTAATGCTTGAAATGAGCTTTCAGCCTCTTCCACCACTTGTGCCCCTGAAGGGCGTCCCAACTCAACAGTGGTGATTGTGTATTTCTCTGGCATCGCATCACTCAAGTCGTGATCTTCTCTTGGGGCAGCGATGTGAAGGCTACGGGAACCTGCCTCATTGGTTTCTATCCTTGTATATTTTCTCGCCCTCTTCCGCTTCGGCGACTTGCTTGTCCTATTCAAGAGTGCTTCCATTTCAATTGCTAGGCTGGCGTCATCATCTTGGTCCCTTCGGATCGCCTGCGAAAGCCAATTTCGCTGAATATCATAAACAATCAGAGGCTGTTCCTCAGTGGCTTCCACTTCTCGAACTTCTTCCCGAGCAGAATCTGTTGGAGGCTCAATTATCTCGACCTCTTGATCACTTCCTTCATGTGTCCCAGCATCTTCCTCTCCGAAAGAATAGTCGAAGTGGGTGTCCATGTCCGTGTCTTCCCCTTCATCCCGCTTACTGGCAGCCTCAAGATCATTCACACTCTGAGTATCCACCTCCCTGGGCATTGGCTGGTTAATTTCTCCGTCCTCTAGCTCTTCATTTCTTTTAGCTCTTTGACTAGCAAATAATGACACTTCGCGCACACTGGAAGCATGAGACACCAATTGAGTTGAGGACGTATCTTCCGATCCCTGAGGTTCTGGTTGAACGGGCTCTCTTCTTTTTGGTTCCGAACCTCATGTGAGCTGCTTCTTCCTTTTTGCTACCACCGGTGGCCTTCCATCACCCATGAGGTCATATGTGAGAGCGACTGACCTCCTCCTTAATCTGTTGACACGCTCATCCACCCAAGCTCTAGTGAATGTCATGACTGGGATAGACAAGGTGTCTAGATCCACAATCTCCGGCTCGGCCCAATCTATAGGTGGTATTGGCGTGTTCTTCACTGCTTCAAAATCTGGATGGGTGACCCTAGTATCTTCCTCCAGTTGATCCGGCACCTTAATCACCTCACACTCCCTGATTAGCTTTAGGGGCAGCCTTGAAAACGTCCTTTTTTCTGATTTCGTCCTCGCTTCCAGCATTTGCCCAAAAGTCCTCCAGGTGAGCCTTGTGTTTAAATTCTTCTCCTTGTACTGTTCCAATCATCCCCTTAGGATCAAAATTCTGTCGGCTCGTATGAAGAGTCAGCTTGTAGAACTTTAGCTCATTCTCAGCCTCTTTGGCTGCTTGCAAAGTCGGGCACTCCTCGAGTGAATTTCCCAACACAATGGGAAAATGAAGACCTCCCTTCTTCTTACGCCTTATAATCTTGTCGTAGGCCACCAACTGCCTAGACAACTCAAGTAGGATCATCCTGTTAGTGGGGTACCTCGGTAGCTTGTACACATACGAATCGTACCCCGGCAGCCTCAAATAGGTAAATTTTGGGAATTGGATGAACCAACACCCATATTCTTCGACCAGCGCCTGAGCCTCCTCGGATAACCTCTGCTGTAGCCTTTGCTGAAGTGTTCTCGTGATGTACATAGTAAAGGCATCATTCACTCTTTGAAAGTCACCAGTGTGGGTAAGATGTAGCTGCCTGCATGACTGGTGAATCTTAAACTGATTGTAGCCGCAGCCAATTGGCTCCTGGTACGCCAATCCCCTGTACTTGGTCATTCGAGCCAACATATAGATGACGTACGAGCTCATATAAAATGTCTTTGTTCTTCTGAGGTTTCGGAACTGCTCATCGATGTTATCACTGATCATCTTCGCCCAGTTCACTTGCTCGTCCCCTTCGAGCACCACACTGATGTAAAAGAACATCCATGGCTCGAATATGAAAGACTGCGGGCTACCATTGATTCTGCTGAGCAACATAATGATGTCGCAATACTCTTGCTTCAGCTCTTCTGATATTATTTGCTTCGGTAGCCTAGCAGCCGGTGGCTTTGGCTTGCGCATCCATGTGGTGTTTATTCTCTTCATGCACTTCTCGAAGGTTGTGGCGTACATCTTATCCGCCTTGGCCTTGGACTTATACATCATGTTGTCTGTAGCGAGGATTCCAAATGCCTCGCCAATCGCATCTGGAGCGAGATTAGCCATGATCAAACCATCAGGAGAGGTGATAGTTCGATCCTCAGAATTATAGAAGTTGGCGCACTCAAGAATCAACTCGGGACATCGAACTGCCGGTTGGAAGCCTGCTGCATTGTACAACCCACTCTTCACAATATTCTGTGATGCCTCTGTTGGAAGGTTGCCACCTTGCCCGTACATTCGGCGTATGAACGTCTCGAGGTTGAAGGACCCGAGGTTGGTGTCCGTCAAATTGCCATACTTCGAGATGATCTTTGACTCTGGGACGAAGGACTTCTTCAAACTCTTGATAATCGCCTGCCTGGAGGCGTTAGCTTCGTTGTTTGCAGCCTTAGTTCCGGCCTTGCTAGTTCCAGCAGCGTCAGCCATCTGCAAAACAAAAGCGAATATTACTCCATCAACTTTTAAAAACGACAATCACGTGAGGCGGCTGGCGGCTGCAAAATAAATACACGTTAGTAGCGTTAGCATCCAACTTTGACTTCTCAAGATTAAAACTTCAACCTCCAGCAACTCGCAGCCGGAATAAATAACTTAACTCCTCACGAGAAATTAACTCTATCAATTTCAACTTCGAAAAAGCGTGTTAAGTATCAGCAATATTTAAAATCAGCAATTTCGAATTAAAATCAGCAAGCTTATAAATTATAAATCACCAAGTCAGAAATCAACTCTTCGACAGTTATACATCAGCAACTTCGAAGAAAACAAATCCAAGAGTTTTAGACGTGCAAGTTTAAAATCAGCAAGCTTCGACAAATTAAAATCAGCTTTTCGAAGTTATAAAACAGCAACTTCGAAAAGCAATCAAAAGCTAACACTTCGAAATTATAAAACAGCAACTTCGAAGGCATTACAATTTAAATCCAATTCGAATCCAACATTCAGCAATTTCAAACAACTTCGAAAAATCAAAGCTCAAGCAACTTCGCATTCCAACAATCTCAGCATTTTAACTCTCAGCATAAATAAAGCATTTCAGCATTTCAACTTTAAACTTTAAAAGCATTTTGACTTTCAGCAAAATAAAAAGCTTCAGCAACTTCGAAGACATACCTCAACAACGTGAAGAAAAAGAAAATGCTAAACCCTTTTACTTCGAAGCACTTCGCAACTTGCAATCTCGAATCTCAGCAACTCCAACAATCGAGCTTTCAGCAACTTCAACAATCGAACTTTCAGCAACTTCTCGAATTAAATCTCACAACTCAGTTTGCCAGCATAAATTCAACTTCGAATCTTGTGAGACGATAATGAAAATCTTTGAAGTTTTATAGCGAAAGGCTGGCGCTAATTTTAGCAGATGCCTTTTATTCCTTTCATCATGACTGACGCGTTTGCTAAAATTAAAAGGGAATATTCTCGTCGTCTGGCAGTTATTATGACAATCTGCTATTCGGGGAGATTCTTTCCTCGATTTAAATTTAAAATTCCCTCCCGACTACCAGTTACCTCCAGTGATTTCGAGAAAATCATTTTTACATCGATTTGAAATTATCTTGACTGTATTTTAAAATGGCACTTTTAATTAATTAAAATTTTAATTTAATTGCCATTTTAATTTATTTCTTTCAACGCATTAAAAATTCGACATCGATTGTCAAAACTGGCTAGGCATAATTTTATTTTCCGTCCGTAATTAATTTCCAAAACAAATTCCCCTTGTTAAATCGTCCGAAATTTTAAAATTGCATGGTTCAAAATCGAAGGGGGAATTTAATATTAGACTTAGGAAAATAATTAATTAATTAATTAAATTAATTTCTCCGTCTTGCTAAGAGAAATTTTAATCTCCTCCAAATGCCTTTCGATTTAATCGTGCTGAGGGAAATTTAAATGCCTTCAAAGTCCGGAATTTAAAATTTAATCTCCACTTGATTTTCTTTTACTTCAAACGCCTTTTAATTTGCTTTTTTTGAAGAATTTAAATGCCCCTTTAATTTTTTTCAAGATTAAACGCCTTTTAGACAAACATTAAATCATCTTTTACCCTTTTGTCCAAGGCGCAAGACATGGGTGGTGGTTTCATTTTTGAAACATCTTCATCTTACACGCCTTTTAGGAAGATTAAATCACACGCCCCAGGAAAATTAAATCATACCTCAAGCTATGATTGTTTTTTTAACGCCTTAGTCAATTTTCTCCTTATTTCTCTAGGCGCATATTGCAGGGGTGACTTTCAGCTTGGGGCGCATTTGGCATAGTCTACTTTTAACTCCAACGTTTCAGCATTTGTTTAGGGTCTTGGGCGCATATGAACCATGTTGCTTGAAATTCATATTTTCTAAGTTATTTTCCTTCAAAATTCTAAGGCGCAAATTACCCTTTATGCTTTCAATTTTAACTTCTATCTTGGAGTGGGGCGCATTTGATATATGGAAGCTTCAATTTCACCCATAGGCGCATATAGCTAGGTGAGCTTAGAGGCGCAAATAATACCTTGTGCTTTCAATTTCGTGATTCAAAAATTCAATCCCCCTCCAGAGCTAAGGCGCAAATGTCCATGCTTTCATCCCGTCCTTTCCTCCTCTTGGCGCAAATGGTGTCTGGAGCTTCCCCTCTTAACATTTGGGCGTATTCAACTTGGGGCGCATTTACTATGCAAAGCTTTCAGTTTTTGTTCTGGGCGCAAATGAGAGGGTAAGCCTCCATTTTCAACTTAGGCGCATATGAGACCCCGAGGTTTCAATTTTATCTTAGGCGCATTTGGTCACATCAACTTTCAATTTTAATGCCAGGCGCATTTTGCCTACCAAGCATCAATCTTTAACATTGGGCGCATTTGGGACCTCCACCTTTTATTCTTGGCTTGGGCGCATTTGGGAGGGTCTACATTCATCTTTATTATTTCTGGCGCACTTTTCATTTCAGCCTTAGCAACTTCAAGTTTCACCCAAGGGCGCATATTGCCCATCAAGCTTTCATTCTTAAAACTGGGCGCATTTGATATATGATGCTTTCACTTTTAACTCAGGCGCATTTGACATAGCAAGCATCCACTTTTAACTCAGGCGCATTTAACATAGCAAGCATCCACTTTTAACTCAGGCGCATTTAACATAGCAAGCATCCACTTTTAACTCAGGCGCATTTAACATAGCAAGCATCCACTTTTAACTCAGGCGCATTTAGCATAGCCAACTTTCATTTTTACCACTGGGCGCAAATCACCATGGCTACGTTCACTTTGAAATGCCTTAGAAAATTTTTCATGTTTTAACATCTTTTTGACCTGGGGCGCATATGACCTAGCAAGCATCAAGGCGCAAATAGCATAAAGAGGTTCCAGTCTTGAGAGGGGCGCAAATGGCATGGTCGACTTTTAATGATTTGGACGTTTTTTGTTATGTCCCCTCCTCTCTAGGCGCATATTGGATGATAAGCTTTTAGTTTATGCTTTGGGGCACATATCAATCAACCAACTTTCAATTTGTCAAGGGGGCGCATTTAAGACCACCAACTTCCAGTTTTTGTCAAGAGGCGCATTTGATATGTGCAACTTCCATTTTGTGTCATGGGCGCATATAGCAGGGTCTCCGCTCAATTTTCCGACACTTAGAAAATTTTCATCATTTTTCTCCCTCCATGACCTTGGGCGCATATTGGCAGGGTCTCCGTCAAGTTTCCGGACATAGAAAATTTTTCACCTCCGTTCAGCCTTCAAAGTGAGCCTTAATGCCGGAATTGAAATTTTATCCATTTTAGCACAATTTTACGCCTATTACCAGATTTGAGTTGATTTTCTGTGGTCAACCCTAACTCACCCTGACTTTCTATTTTTAGAAAGTTCCTGAAATTTCGCGCCGTTGACTAGATTCTGACTCCTGAACGCCCGATTTTCACTTTGCTCTGAATTTCAATTGATTTGTGCCGTCAGTGCCTGATGCCTGTTTGTACCTGCTATTTTTAGCAGCCTGCTAAAAATAGAAACTTCTCAGAAAGTCTTCAAACTCTGCGTATTGAATGCCCGAAACATGGTGATTGCCATCGGATGCTGATCCTGCGTGAATGTCAGGTTCCGCCCTTGATTTTAGGAAACCCTAATTGACCTGCTAAAAATAGCACCTCCATCGGGACTTTGATTCTCCTCAGAATCGCCATGAATTCTGTGCCAGCTAGCTCCTCATTACGGTTTGACTCGCGGCTTTGTCGAGATATGGTGCCAACCTCGCCAATTATTATATCGCTATCGAGGTGACTTACTATTTGTAGTAAGTGGGGTTATTTCAGGCCTTCCGGTTCGCTTTGCTTTGTGAAATTTCAAGGCCCATCACTGTGAACTTGGTTCGCATGTCGAATAGATCAACTTTCTATTTATAGCCCTTTGCCCTCAAATGCCTACTAAAAAGCCAGCGGTGCTCCTCATCAGTTTCTTCTTCAAATTCGGTTGCGACTTCTCTGGAAGAGGATGCTTCATCGTGATGGGTACTCTCCGCTTTGAACATTTGACCCTCCGACTAGCTGTCAGCTCAAGCTTCCAAAACCCTAATTTTATGCATGTTGTTTAATGACGCCTGACGCCGGTTTGCATTGAGGATCGGCCTTTGTATCCTGTTGAGTCGGCCACTGGCGGACAGTTCCCCGCTAAAATAGAAAGCGTCAAAAAGATCAAACTGGCCGCCGAATGATCTTGCATTACACCGCCCTGCAACTTGAAAACTCGTGAAAACCTAAAAATCTTCAACACGCACGATCAAGCAAAAATAGTGCTCAAAAGTGTATTTCGCCCATTTGTATGTTACATCGTCAAGCCTGAAAACCTAGAAAAGAAAAAATGCCGACATGCTCGAAATGTCCGATGTAACCCTAATATCGCCCTCCAAGGCCGTAACGTCAAAGTCATCATCATACTTTGCATGTCACGTCACTGCGAAGGTCTCGAAAAACCCACAAGGAATCTCCGGACATGCGTTGAAAAACTCTGCGTTTAAGCCCTGAAAATTGTCTCCGAAGGCAGAACTGCTAAAAATAGCAAGTAGTCCGTTTCTGCTCAAAATTTGTCAAAAGTGAATCTGAAGTGCTCGGAATACAATGAAGTTATCCAAATGTGAAAATCTTAAGAAAATCAACCCTAAACTGACACTTACTAAAAATAGAAAGATGGCAGAATTCAGTGAAAATTTAGGGGATGCCTGCTGAAAACATGGTAATAACTCTGCTAGGCTCAAAAGCTGACAAACCAACTCAATTTGATCTCAATATGTCCTAAAAACGTGAAACCCTAATTTCAGACCTGGTCGAACCTTACGTTCAAGCTTGCTGACGGGAGCGCCCCCCGAAAAGCAGAAAGCGGAACAGAAGTAGAACGAGAGAGAGAAAGACAAAAAGCAAAGCCAAAAGACCAGAATGGAGCAAAAATTTATGGGTCCCCATTTTAGATGGGGCGATGTGTGAAAAGGTCACAACAGAAGGCAACACAACAACTATCAGAATCTCAAAATACATCACAATGCATAGTTGTAATACAATGCCCTCATAAAATAGGGTTGCCTTCTAGGGAAAGACAAGCCAACAAAATATCTATTGTTAGATCTGGGACCTAATGATAAACGGTCCAAATTTAAAATAATAAAATATATATAAAATGTGGTTTTTGGGGGCATTGCCCCCGAATCCCACAAGGGGGGTACCACCCCCCTCCTACCCCCCTTGCAAGCCCCCACACTCAATATATTAACTTGTAATAATTGCAAGGTTAAGACACCATTTTTCCTAACAAATATGGTTAGACTCAAACATATCTCAAGGTTCCCAAATGGCAACACATAGGGGTGGTCTTAAGTCCATCTATTGCCATTAATTCAAGCCTTGCCTCAATATATCCCCATGGCCATCACAAGATGCTTAAACTAGAGTCTAGTGTATGAAATTCATCATTCCCAACCACTTTCCTAAACACATTTGCTAAAATGTTATAGAAAATGTTGGGGTAGAGCTCACAATGAATGTATTGATGACTTGCATCATCAGTATCCTTACACTAGATCATACCTCAAGGTGCATCCATGGAAACACATAGAGATGAGCTTATATTCATTCATTGCATAAGTCAAACCCCTACCTATTAAAATATTAAATGTAATATTAATGGTCATCTTAGCTTTAGTTAGTCAGAAGTTTACTTTAGTTAACTTAGTTACGTTTAGTAACTTCAGTTTATGCTTTCGTTTGTTTTAGCATCTTTCTACTTTCTGCTTTAGTTAGCTTTAGTTTATGATGGTTTCTTTTTAGAAACATCATCTTCTGATTTTCTATATAAGGAGTATTCCTCTCCTTTGTAAAAGTGCAATTATGAATATCAATTATCTTTTCATGGTATCAGAGCTCAAGCTAGAACCTGATTAGTTTTAGAAATTTCTTAGATGTTTTTTTTTTCGCCAATTTTTTTAAAAATAAAAATCAAAGGAATGTTTTAAGTTTTTTTTAAAATTGAAGGGTTTTTTGAAGCCGATTTTTGTAGGGTTTCTATGGTAGTTTTTTGTGAAGAATTTTTGCAGCAAGTTCAAGATTTTGTGAAGAAAATTCATGGGATTTTTGCTGGAAAATATTGTAGATGACTGTCTAAAAATTTTGTGGGTTTTTCATTTTGGAAAATCACAGGCTTTTGTGTGCCTACATATCTTGAGTTCCTAGTGAAGATTCACGGATTCTTTGGTGTAGAATCGTGTCTCTTTTTGAGGCATGATTGGCATTTTGGCATCAAGCTTTCTGGAGGCATTTTTGTTTTAAAAATCCCATGTGTTTTTCGCTGGAGTTTGCTCTCGCAGATTTTTTCTATGCTTGCGAGTTCAAAGTTCATGGCGGTTTTTCCTTCTGTTTGGATGTGCATTTGTTTGTTTTCCTACTCATGTTTGGATTTTTCTACCTGTGCACGTCTGCTGGGTCGAGATTTTGCATCACGGGCCTTTCATTTCTTCTCACGTTTTTCTTGTGTTTCTCTACTTTCCGATTTGGCGTGCACATCTCAATTCATGAGGATTCCTGGGCGATTTTCCCTATGTTGTTTAGATGAGTTTTCCTATGCAGATTGTGGTTTTGGGCATCTTCTTTTGGATCGGGATTTTGTACAAATCAAGACTCCTTTTTGAGTTGTGACCTGGGTTTGTGCGACCTTTTCTATACACCCATGTTTTGGGATGGATCTACACCAGTCTCCAACAAATTTTTGAAGCTTTTGCAAAGATTTTTTGATCAACGACCTAGGGTTTTTTGTGACGAGATTTTTCTACCTTTCGTGGGTATTGACAATTGTTACTAGAGTTTTGAAGACTATCTTTCAAGAGTATCATGGGTTTCCTGGAGTTTGTGGTTTTTTCTAGAGAACCTAGGGTTTATGAATCATGTGTACCTAATTTTTTGGAGTTCATGGGCAAATTTGATAGTTTTTTGACTGGTTTTTCCTGATAAAAATCATGTTTTTCATGGAAGCCTGAAGGGTTGATTTTTTGAGCCAATTTTGACAAAAAAATTCTAGGAAAAATAAAAATTCTGCAAAGAGTTTTTTGAAAT
>VDFB02001882.1:0-14489 GCA_007258455.2 Sequoia sempervirens
ATTTAACAAAAATTGTTGTGTACCGATCAATACCTTTTGCGCCATTAGTGTACAAAGGGTTTTGATGCCATGCTGGTCTGCTCCTACCAAATGAAATGTCGGAGGCCAAAGAGTTGGCTTACCCAAGCACTTCCATGTTTCTTCAAGTAGTACATTCACACCCGAACCGCCATTGATGATGGTGTTAGAGAGTTTCATTCCCAGAATTTCCATCTACACGATGGCTGGTTTCCTCCCGATACTTACTGTAAGTAGCATTGGATTGGTGGTCTCTGCTACCGGTTCTGTCATTTGTTCCGTCGAACCCTTCTAAAGATTATTTTCAATAACATTTGTAAGTGCTACTCTCAGTTGGGGCATCGTTTGTAGAAGGTTAGTTACCTTGATTGGTACAGTTGTGTGAAGCACCTGTCGTACTATGTTCTTCTCTGACTATGACTACAACGACGTACTGGCCAGTTTGGAAGTTCCTTCCTCATTTCGCATAGCTTCTTCTAATTCTACCCTGGCTTCTCGGAGTCTTTCCTTCTCTGTACGAGGGTCTCGATAATTGGTCTCCTTCGCTTGCACCCTTGTTATCGCCAGGACTTCTTCGTCGGCCACTTCCAACATATTGATGCCTTTTTGTTTTGGGCAGTCGGTGTCTTCATGATCACCAGGACCACACCATTTACATAGTTTTCCCTCGATGCCTTGACCACTCTAAAAATCCCTCACAAAGTGACCCCATTCATTACATTTCCGGCACTGGATCATGGGTCTACCTTTACTGTCGTACTGGATTTTACTTCTTGGCGTATTATTTCTTCGATTGTTGCGGTAGCCACCAGGGGATGCGTTGTTATTCTGAGGTTTCGGCGGTGTGATCGACAGGGTTTACTATTCCCCTTGTGTGAAAAACACTTGCAAACTCCGTGTTTTTAAGTTGTATGGGAACTCCTTGACAGAGTGTCCCATAACCTAGTAGATGTCACAGAGCAGCTTTTTCGGGCAGTTTGCCTTTGTATGACCTTCCATCTTGCATTCGGTACACCATAATTCATTCGCTTCCTTGGACCCTTCTTTGTCAACCTTCAGCTATTTCATCATCCGTAGCATGTCACAACGAAGAGCTTGTACGGTTGTTGATTCACCTTCACTTTCCTCCGCACTCTCTTTGTCATCTTTCTTCCCCTACGAGGATGTCTTGTTCTCGCTTTCAATGTCCATCACACGGTTATATGCTTCAGTGTACGAGGATGGCGGTACCACTTTCATTTTTCTCCGAAGCGAGGGAATCAATCTTTCAATAAACCATCTCTTCTTTAAGTCATCCGCTGGCTGTGCCTCAAGCTTCCCTATCAAATCTTTTAATTTCCGATTGTAGGTCCGCACACTCTCGTGCTTTCCTTGTTTAGTATTGTATATCTCTGTGACAATCTCGCTATCATCTCGTAGGAGTTTGAACTCCTCCTGGAAAGCTTGCTTCAATAACCTCCATGTAGCTCTCTGTGCTTGATCTAATTCAGATTACCAATCAATGGCACTATCTCTGAGTGTCGCTAGGAATGCTTTCAGCCACTAGTCCGGATCATCCTATTCGCTAGCTATCCAGATAGTTTCACATGTCTTACAGTGCCGTACTGGATCTTCTGACCCATTCCCCATAAACTTCGGCAGCTTCTGCCGCTTCGGAGTAGCCATCTTTCCCCGTTGTCCTCCTTGTGTGTTGAACCCGATTAGACTGGTTTCCCCGCTACGTTCCGGTGCATCACTTGCACTCTCGGCCACGTACAAGTCACTCCCACGTCCTCCGTCAGCGTCCTCGACACCGTGAGTCTCCTGGGGTTCCCTTTGGTACTCTCTCCACCTCGGGGTACTGGGCTCAGATCTTCCACTCATCAGCCGTTCATTGTCGTCCAATAAGGACAACTCCCGAAAATGTCTGATGCTACTACATAATTCATCTTCGTTCTCATAAGGATCATACCTTCCTACGTAAGGGGTGCTGAAGGGTCCTTCGTCCCTTCCTTCCGCCAAATTTTGGTGTGCTCTTCCAATGGATGTGTCTATTCTTGTTAGATTCTCATATGTTATTTTAATACTCCGATTTATTTCAATTAGATCCTCATCCAATTCCTTACCAACTTGCTCCAGTCTTCTTCGCCGGTTTTCTTGTTCTTGTAGCCTGAGTGATCGCCGAACCTTCTCCTCCTAAGTCTCGTGCCCATCAGGTACTCGATTCTTGTCTTTGTTCGGCCGTACGAGCATTTAAAATTTGTTCAGGCGATCATTGCTGACTACCGAATGTACGTCTCTGACTAGTGTCTCATTCTTCTTCTTCTCGTTTGGTTCTCTCTTCGTAGCGTTGCAGTATTTCTGCCTTCGACGTTCCCGATCCTCTTCTTCTCGAAGGTCTTGTAGGATGATGAAATGACGGGCCAGCAGTCTGGGCATATGATTCAGGAGGAGATCCACCTCGTCATTCACTTCCAGCCTAGCCTATCCCAAATAACTTCCTCAGGGATCTCCCGCCTGTGGGATTCCCTTCGTACGTGATCTCATAAAGATATCTTCCACAAATTGACAAGATCTTCAGTCAATAAGTCTTCCCTTTCATTGCTATTCACGGGCTCGTCTGCCGAGAGACCCATTACGCTGCCATGACGAGTGATTCCCTAGTTCGCTCAAGCAATGGCGCCAAATGTTTACCCTACGGAATGTAATTCAAGTACTACATACTACTGAGCAACTAAATCATATGCAGAACATGGAACAGAATAATAGAACAGAAAATTATCATGTTTGAACATCAGAAGCTTTATTCATTATCAGTGATATCATGTACAACAGTATTATCAACCATGACATTCCCCATAACATGTTCCTGACTACAACAAACTGAGTACATATAACGTTCGGCAGCAATTAGGTAACCAACCGACACGACGTTTCATGACAACAATTATCACTAATCGGGACTTGATTACCCAAAAGCACATGAAATGTATTATTCCCGCTAACTACAGTTTTATTAGCAAATGACCGACTATAACCAAGGCCGACTACGACCGACTACAACAAAAGTAAAGATATACTACTTACAATTGTGAAGCTACTAACGTTGAGCCAAGTGATGCAAGCTTCTCTCTACCCTACTCCATTTTGTATTTTTTGTATTTGATGCAATGGATATCCTAACCAAGGGTTTTTGTACAACACAAAAACTTATGAAAATTAATATAAGTAAAAATCCTGTTTTCTTCGCTCAGATCTGTTTTTGTACTCATTATTTTGTGTATACTTGTGTGTCACCAAAGTAGCATTTAATTTATTAGTTTTGTATATTTATAATTGTTTGAGTGAATGAAAAAATACATATTTCCTTAAAAAAATATTCTATAATCATGTTTTTCCAAATTTATCGAGGCAGCGCCAAGTTTAGGTCAAGTCCAAGTTCAAGTCAAAAATCAACTGGCCAAGTCTATGCCGAAACTTAGTCGAGTAACTCTAGTGGTTTCACTTGTGGTGCTTTCAACTGTTGAAAAGTGTGATCCTTTTTTCATGTTTCTTTTTCATTCCTAGGAGACAACAGATATCAAAGGTGTATATACATAATTTATCATATGCAAGTATCATATAAAGATGTGTATACAATTTACTTTTATATATATATCCATTGGGATTGAATTGTTAGACGAGACAGGGCATTGCTAGTGGAAAGGCCTAACTTCAAGGCCTGCAAGCTAAGAGCTCCTTAATTATTCAGAAAGAAGATCTGGACCTCTCTTTGATTATAAAAATTGGTGCTTCAGGCATCACAGGATGAGAAAGGAAAAGTTTACTAGTAAGCTTGTTCTAAGAAGAAAGACAAAGTGTACAAAATTTGAACAATATATGATGTAAATGGAAAACAAATCCACATGTGAGGATTCTCCACACTAAATTGGTGACTTGTTTGGTGGTGACTTGAATATTACCACTACTTTTATTTCACCCCTACCTTTATCTTTGCATGTATATGCACATGTTCATTTTACCTTAGAGTAGTTGTAGCCAAGGATCTAATGATCAAGGAATCAATAAGTGACAGCTCAACATACCCTATTATCACTTATAAAGAGGGATGACCAGAAGTCCCCACCTCATCTTGTACTCATCCCTTACAAAACAGCAGAAATATGTTTGCCCTAGGAGATCATCCCCTAGGCATATCATAATGATTAAGCAGTGAACTACTAATCTTGGAAAAAATATGTTTTCAATTTTAATGCTGTAACTAGGAAACAATGAACCTTTTTACAAAATATAACTCTTTGTTCAGCAAGTCGTAACATTCTATTCACAATCCAAAACAAAATCAAATAAATTATTTTGTTGTACAATAAGTAGATTAAAAATATTAGAACTTTACACATTAAACATGACTCAAGTAAAAGAAGAGGACTGAAGAAAGAACAAACCTGTGTTCTTCGGTTGGAATTCATGTGGAAGCTGCAGATCATAACAAAAAAGTACATCTCTCTTGAAACTGTTCCTATAAACATCCTCATAGCTAACAGCTCCAACTGGGACAGCCCTGTGATATTTGTTTCAATCAGCACTGGTATATTGAGAGGATATATTCTATTGGTCAAGAATTAGCAAAGCTCTTTGGAAGGCTAGATATTAGATCTTTGCGCATTTCAAGCATACGTGTTGACAAGTTTATGTCAATTTATTGATAAGTATGTTAGCATTTTAATCCACACCTTTCACTATAACACAAAGCAGAATAGACGTGCCGAACAATTTTTCAAATTAGAAAGGGGAGCTCCTTGTAAATAAAAAAATCAACCTAATTTGCACAACATATATTTGCTATTTACAATCTTTAAAATATTTTTTGGAATGATTTATGCTTATGTTAAATAATAATGAATGTGTTTCTTTTTGAGTCCACCTATAGCAAGAGCCAATTGTTGTACCCACAGTTTACACACTCGGACTCAAAGAGTACTCGACAAGCCCAAAATTTTTGACTCGGCAAATACTTGGCAACTTAAAAATAGTTAACTATATGATAACTGATATGATAATGCCATAATCGTAAATTAACAGTATAAAAATGACTCAACACGGTAATGCCATTAAAATCTGTGTATAACAGTATAAGTTAATATATGCAAACTTAAACTGTTCATTATGATAACTGATAATGTGTATCATGGAACTTGAAAGAGAATAATCGGCAAGTGAATATGTTTCTTCGCGAGTACTCGGAGGTTTTTCACGAGTACTATGCAAATAATTGGTGAGTGAATATGTTTAGGCAAGTGGCGAGTAAAAGTCAAGAGTACTCGCCATGGCAGAAAATGTGTGATTAGTCGGCTACTTGGATAGTACTCACAGAGTATGTAATCTATGGTTGTACCCATGAGAAAAAATTGTATAGTGTTAGGTTTCAAAGTTAAAACCTTATCTTTCCATCCATTCTAATGATCATATTTCAATGTCTTGCCCTGTTCGTCTATGTTGTTTTTCGTCCTTTCTACTTACAACTTTTGCAGGGTTAGATGATGACTGTAATCTCAATAAAAGCTATACAATAATGATTTTCAAGGATGGATTGGGGAAGACAGAACAAATTAACATGCAAAAACAACAAACAAGATAGAACTCTGTGTTGATGTTTATTGAGCAGCATCAGTAGTATTCTTCCAGCGATCTCCTTTACCTGAGATAAATTGTAATGTCCCCTTTCTGGAGAAAGCACTTAACCCCGAATCTTGCATTCAAAGTGTTTCTCAAAGAGACATTAAAATGTTAGAGATCAACAAATTTAGTAATAACGTCTAATTAGATCAAAGATGATTTAGTTATTTGTTCCTCGCCAAAGGATTATTCGTTTCTTTCCAATTATTCACTATGAATGATTCCTTTATGAGTACCAATGTCTTCTAAGTTTCCATAGATGGAATTCTATTATACCATTTTAACATCATGGAGTCATTATTACTTATAAAGCTCAATAATTGCTACAAGCATCATTATTTGATAATCGCAAATAATACATCATATATATATATATATATATATATTGTCTTGTTCATATTGTACGTGCCCACCATCTATGATGTATCTATGAATTTTAATATATATATATATACACTTATCAATGGTTAACATGTCATCCCAACTCTCAATATATTTATCCATCCTAATATGTTCCACTATGAATTCGGGTGGATGGTTCCATATTAACTATACGATTACTAACATGATGCACATTTCTTACCTATGATAATGTGGTATGCATATTGGACTAACTATAAACAACAATAATTATTCTATATTAACATCTGCATTATTATCCCTATCAATATTAAATATTAATTTATTTATTAAATGCCAATTATTAATATCTACCTTTAATTAACATAATCTTGATATCATAATCTAGTCCCTTAACTCACAAATTAATCATTATTACCTTATTGAATATAATATATATATATATACATAACTATTATCAATTAGTTATATTCATATTCTTATTATATTTACTTATTACATATTATCATAAATTAGAATGTGATTATATACTATTTATATTTTTATATTCTTATTTACATATTGTCTATACTTATTAGATATTTACTTTTTACACACTATCTATGTTTATTTATATTTATTTCTTACCTTCTTTATCGAACTGC
This sequence comes from Sequoia sempervirens, assembly GCA_007258455.2. Lineage (NCBI taxonomy): Eukaryota > Viridiplantae > Streptophyta > Pinopsida > Cupressales > Cupressaceae > Sequoia > Sequoia sempervirens. Next base: position 6,678 of record VDFB02001882.1, read on the forward strand.
AGACGGACCTTCGATTCCTTTCTTATTTGATCTGCCTTGCCCGTGCCTCTTATAAACCTTTAATCTCTTATTCCTGGTCGATGGACAGCAGTCTTATGTGTTCCTCCAGCGGATGATTAATTTCTGATCTCTTCTATTCGATGTCTCAGCCAGTGAATGTTTTTCCTGCAGAATATATTCTTATTCTTATTCCCCTTTCTGCTGTTCGATTCTTCAGATTTCTTTTCTGAGAATATCCATCTCCCCTCTTCCTTACTTCTCCTATTTCTTATTTATATCCTTATGAGACATCTTTTCACCCATTGCTTAACAAAGGAGTACGTCCCTTCATCATCCACCGCTACCTTTCATAAACTACCTTCTTACATTACTGCTGCTTTTACTAACACTAAATATTTGACCACTAATTTCCCCAAGTGCCACGTAGGCTACAAAAGCAATGTTATTCCTTTGAAGTGCTTCCCACGACTTCATACAAGATAGACGGCTTAAAAGAATGGGTCGATTAGACTTCCATAAAATGCCACGATGTCACAGCATAATAATTTTAGATGAGCTCGACCTTCCCATACACCAAGGTGACGAGATGTTTTTAATAGCCCAATATTGGGAAGACCAACATATCGATATATTCCAACATCAAGACAATAGCACCATTAGTAATCATATTCAATTAATATTCGTTAGCACTAATATTAGTTGTGTAATATTAATTTATTGTTATTTAATATTTTATCCTTGTTTATGATATTTGTTACATATCATATTTATGATATATATGTATATATATTACCATTATAATATTTATAATGATATTTATAGATATCACAAATTATCATTATAATCAGATTTATATTTCAAATATATATATTTATATATATTTATTGATATTTATTTTAATTTGCTAATATTTTATGATTATAATAATTGTTTAGGAATATCAATTGTTTGTATAATTTTATATTATTAGTATAATATTATCATCATAATAATTACTTGATGATAATTATAATAGTATTAAAATTGGTATTTATATTTTCGATATTCAGATATTCGTTTTATTTACTTTTTTAGTATTTCAATATTTCATATTTGGGTATTACAATTTCAGGGGACATGACATAAATTAAATTATAGCCTATGGCTATTTAATTTATTGAGTCATCAAGAGGCATGATTATTGAAGAGTTACATTTATTTGTTAAGACCAACATGTTGTTATGAAGAGACATCAATTACATTTATTAATGAAGAGGCATGATGGATGAAGAGTTGCAATTTAATGAGGCTGACCTCATTCTTCATAAGGACGTGATTTTCTAGAGTCGTCCTCCTTCCTTTGGGTCATGATTCTTAGATGAGATGTGTTCTCTCTTGTGGCTGACTTGTCTTGAAAGGTCACGTCCTTTCCCCACCATTCGTATATATATTCAATGATATCTCCCATTGTGCATCATTCAGATTTCATCCTAGTTCGTTCTCCATCACAAGTGCGAGTTCTTCTCAAGGCAGTTCGATATTATTAGAGGCTGAGTTTTTCATCAGCGAATTGTCTCCTTGTATTGCTGTGTTGCATCATTCATTGGTGCTTGTATTTGGGCCTGCATATTGGCCTCTTGTAAGGAGATCATTATTGTATTGATTCAATATATAAGAGATATATTGTTGCTGGGTTTTTCTCCCTCAAGAGGAGGGTTTTCCCAGGGTATCTGCTGTGTTATTGTGTCTGATTTTGATTTAATTTTCTGTGCATTACATCTGATCATAAAATTAACATTCTGAAAGTGTTTTGAGTTAATTTTCAAATAAAGATATAATCAGAAGAAAGGTACTTTGAAAAGAAAACAAAAATTGTGAACAGCAGCAAACGAATTTTGCAACCAGAAGAAATAAAAAATCAACCTTCGAAAAAATAGGAGAAATGTAAGTTATTAGCACCTAACTAGAGTAAAGAGTTTCAAATCAACTTTTGGCACACTTTTTCATGGTTATAACCTTCATAATCTCTGCCTAACTATCATAAGCATTGGCAGATATCTTAGTGAAAAACACCTAGCAAAAAGAAACTGACTAAAGCATTAGCATAATTAGCCTAAGAAGGTAATAGATTAGTCAACACAAAAGAATACATTTCATTGGCATTTGCTACTCAAAACTCCTCCAACAAGGTAAAAAGTGGCTCAAAATCAAGTGATTTCTGCCAAAACTTAAAAGTTAATAAAGGAGCTGCACATTTTAATGACATGTCATGTAAAACTCCTCCAAGCACACTTTTTAGTGACAAATGTCATGTAAATCTCCTTCAGAACACATTCCCAATCACTTTGCCACTTGTTTTCTACAATTCAGTGAAGAACCCTGCTGGTTCTGCTTCAACCCCAAACTGCTAAATCTGATATGTTTGTGTTTTTGCTTGTTTTTCAAGGTTTTTGATTTTTTTTTAGTTTTTGCATAAAAAGATAGTGCGATTTTGAAAAGAAATACTTATAAAAAATTCTAAATAAATACAGGAAGTATAAACTGAAGCAGATAGACTCCCAAATCGATAGCATATAAGTTTATTATTTCTTCTTGATGCTTACAATGCTGAAACCCTAGCATGCAGTCAAAAAGGAAAAGCAAATTATAATAATTAAAAACCTGATTTTTTTATTGCAGCCGCCCCAGAATGATGAAGATTTAGTACGGCCAGCATCAGATGACATTTCTCCTGCCTTGAAAACTGTGCAAACTGTCTTAGAGTGCAAGGCGTACCATTTGGTGAAGGCAGAGACCAAAAAAGCAAGGCATCCAAGCCTATAGAAGAAGTACGGCCTCAAGGCTGATTAGTACGGCCCTAAATCAGCAAGTATAAATCCGTACCACCTTGGAACTGATGCCAGATGTAAGTCAACCAGCCGCTCAAAGAAAGAACACTGCCTCTAGATAAATATTAATCAAACCCTGAATGACAACTTCTCAATATGCTCTGTAATAACTTCTGGATGAAGCTATTTCACTAACAAGCAATAAATCAGCTGATATTTCACAGCCTCTAAACTGCAGACACTGAAGATGGCTCGTTCTCCAATGCAAAATACAACTGAAACCCTTGGCTTCGTTCTCTGAAGGAAGAATTGGCTAAAATCGATTTTCATAACATAATGAATGAAGTTTTCACAAAGAAAACTTATATCTTCTCAGTTGGGTCGATTTCCTTCAAAAAGCATCATTTAAATAAAACTTGAATTTTCACTTTTAATCTTTCAATAGTTTGGACGCCTTTTTAATTATAATCATTAATTAAAAATGGCCCCTTCTTCATGATGGTCGACCCCCTTCAAAAAGTCACTTAAGTTATAATATTAAAATATTATAACTATAAATAAGCTTCAATTTAATTTAATTTATTTATGGCAAATAAATATTAATATCTCTCTCTCAATATAAGTCCAACGATGAACCGTCTGAAGCCGTGATGATAAGTGATTAACTTCAGATAGACTGCATCTATATCAAGCATAGCAGTGGGTGTTCATTGAGCGCCTACCACCAAAAATAGTGTCGCAAATGATGTCCAAACAAACTCCTCAACGAAAAGCCAAACTAAATGATTCGATAACCGCCAAGCCATGCCTCAACAAGACCATTTATCCACCCTATCAACCTACAAGGGTCACATAATAGGCTAATCTCAAGAACTGAGAGATGTCCACTGGAAGGGGACATTACAGTCCGCCCCTCCTAAAATTGCTTGTCCTCAAGCAATCTCAACTCCAGATGATGCAAAATCTCCTCACTCGTGTTGTGACCTTTTCACACATCGCCCCATTCAAGATGGGGACCCCTAATTTTTGCTCCATTTTGGTCTTTTGGGCTTTGGTTTTTCTCTCTCTCTCTCTCTATGTGTGTCTCTTTTCTGATGTCTGCCCTTCTGGGGGACGTGCCCGCCTGCGAGCTTAAACGAGTGAAATTTGGCCAAGTTTGAAAATTAGGGTTTGCGTTTCTTTGGTCAATTTGAAGTCAAACAAGGTGAATGAATTGAAATCTAAGGCTAACATTGGTGTCAGTATGTTTCCAGCAGGTTTTCACTGAAATTTCATCAGATTCTGAGTACTTACTATTTTTAGTAAGTGTGCACTTATAGGCAATCCTTCAGCATTTTTGTGAATCCGATACCACGTCATTCAAAGCACATCAAGCTACTCATTGTGGGCAACTGGTCAAAATGCATACAACTTACTATTTTTAGCAGCTTCAAATTCGAGCTAATTTCGTGGCCTATATGCAGTTTTTCAAAGGTATGTCTAAAGATTCCTTGTGGTTTCTGGCACCTTTCGAGGCGTAAATATTTTTTAAAGTGAGTTAATAACTTTCGTAATTCAAATGCCCCATTGCTTTTAGGCCTTGTATGTCGCCGCTTTCGTCGACATATTCCTGCTTATGGTTTTTTCAGGGTTTGTGTTGATATGACATGCAAACAGAGATAATCACTCCTTCAACAACTTACTATTTTTAGCAGATACATTCCGGTGGCCGCCTCCCAGCACTTCAGAATCACGAACTGATCGCAATGCAACAGAAACGAGGACAAACGGAGGTCATTTGATACGCATGCAAGACCAATTAGGGTTTCCAGCTTCGGGACCCGAAAAGAGGGGTAAAAAGTCATAATTTTCGAAAACCGGCGATACCGCACCTTGACAAGACTTCAAGTTATTCAGCCATAAAAATCTTAGAAGGAAACTGAAAGAATTTCACATTTAGAGTAATTCATTTCAAACAGCTGCGGGCCAGGGCAAGTCAGCAAAGAAGCGCCAAAGAAGTCAACAGGCGGGTCACGTGGTGAGGAGCGCGTCATTCGAATTTCAAGTCAAACGGAGTTGTGGAAGTCTTAGAAGCAAGCAGTTACTATAAATAGTAGGCCACCTCCAGAAGCAGCTATAAATATCAGGTCAACATCAAGTCTCAGTATGAACGGGTCAAACATGTGATGGGGACCCCTTGGCACGAATTTCAGATCAAACGGAGTTGCAGAGGATGGAAAATCGGACATTGCTATTTTTAGTAAGTTGCTAAAAATAGCAGGTGCAGGCGGATATCAGGCCCTGACAGCTCAACCACATCCCGAGGTTTGAGACAAGAAAAAAAATCAAGCTTTCTGGAGTCAAAAGTCAATTCAAAGCACAAAATTTAAAGAACTTTCTATAAATAGAAAATTAGGGCAAGCTAGGCAAATTACTCCAAATTTGGCAGAAGGCATGAAATCCACCAAGTTTGATAATTTTTCAAGTCCGGCACCAAAACTTGCTATAAGAGGCTGAAGACAGGTGAAATTTTACCAAGGCATTAAAATTGGAACCTCCATGTGTTATATGCGTCCTTGAGGAGAGGGTGAGAACTTCACAAAATTTCTAAGTGTCGAAATTGAAACCTCCATGGGTGAAATGCGCCCCACTTTGAAAGCAACTCAAAATGTGAAATGCGCCCCACTTTGAAAGCAACTCAAAATCTTCTAAGTGTTGAAATTTGATGCCCCCCATGGCAAATGCGCCTAAACTAGAAGGTGTTGGATGAGGAAATTTTTCCAAGTCATTGAAATTTGGAGCTCCCTATGCTATTTGCGCCCTTAAGCTTGAAGACTAGAAATTTTCTAAGTGACAAAAATTTGAAGTCCAAGGGTGGATTTGCGCCCAAAGTCATGAATGTGGGTTAATAAATTGACTAAGGCATTCAAAGCTAGGCTGGACACCCCATTTGCGCCTTGCCTTGCCTGGAAAGATTGAAATTTGTCTAAGTGTTGAAAACTTGAAGCATGGTACCTCAAATGCGCCCTCCATGAGTCAAGAGTTGAGAAGTCCCTAAGTGTCCAAACTTGAAGCATGACCCTTGATTTGCGCCCTAGCTTGTGAGATCACTTGGAAATTCGCCTAAGTTCTTGAAACTGGAAGCTCCATGGGTGAATTGCGCCCACCAAGCTGAAGAAAGAGCCTAAAATATTCTAAGTCCTTGAAAATGAAGGTAGACATGTGAAATGCGCCCAAGGTATAAATTGGAAGGAGAGCATGTGAAATGCGCCCAGCTAAGAGAGGAGGTTTTGAAAAATATTCTTAGGCGTACAAACTCAGAGTTACTCATGGCATATGCGCCCAGATTTAAGGCATGAAAATTGCAAGATGAAGACTTTATTTGCGCCCAGCTCAGAGGGAGGGTATTGAGAATATTAAAGGGGCGTTCAAATTGAAATGAGAAGGTTGAAATGCGCCCAGCTTTGAAAGAGAGGCATGTGAAGTTTTTCTAAGTGTTAAAAAGTGAAGGTAGAAGGCCTCAAATGCGCCTTGCTTTGCCTGGAAGACTTGGATGAAAATATCTAAGTGTCTGAAACTGAATGCAGGTCCCTCCAAATGCACCTTGAGGATGTAGGAGGTTGAAAAAGTTTGAGTGTGGTGAAATTGAAAGTTCACCCTAATGGATGCACCCAACCTTGAGGATGAATGAAAAAGTTGGTTAAGGCATTAAAAGTTGAAGTAAAGGTCCCCAAATGCGCCCTTGACCTGAGAAGAGGGTGATTAAAAATTTAAGTATTGCAAATTTGGAGTAGACCCTGGTGAATGCGCCTTATTTTTGAGGAGTCACTTGGAGCTACAAATGAAAGCACAAGGGGTTATTTGCGCCCTAAGGAACAATAAGAGTTTGAAGTTAAATGCCTTGAACATTTTGACCTTGGAAATATTTCTAAGTGTGGGAAATTTAAAGTGGACTCCTCTATAGGCGCCTAGAAGTTATGTGAGGAATATTTCAAGGCGTTGGAAAATTTTGAAATTTAAAATACCTCCTATCAAATGCGCCTAGGCTTGAGTGATGAAGTGGTAAAATTTATTTTCCTAAGTATTGATATTTAAATATCACCTTAGGAAAAATATGTCTAGCTTGGAGGAGTAATGAAATTCTCTCAAGAATGAATAAAATTGGCTGTGGATATGACAGAATGTACCGGCTTCATGAGATGGAAGAAAATTTTCAAGTCAGAGCAACAGGATACTCACAGGGATGAAGAAATGGATTAAATTTGTCGAAAATTATTTTTTTTCTAAGGTTCAAAATTCAAAAAATTAAATGAACCCGTTCGTTGTATACCCATGAATTTGATGCATTCTGAGGAAAATTTTCTTCTGGGTATTTAAGATTATCGATGAGGAATGGATTTTAGGGTCTTCCACAGCTCGCCAAGGATTCCAAGGTAAAGATTTTAAATTGGCACCAGGTTGATTTGAAATTTTTCTAAGGCAAAGAATAAATGTGTTGTTAAGATAAAGTGTTGTGGCTGATGAATTTGAAGGTGATCGCCTAGATGATTCTTGATCAAATTCCTGATGAAAGCATTTTTTCTCGAGTCTGAGTCAGATGAAATATCGGAGTGAAGTACGCCAGGCAGAATGCAAGATGGGTTGGAAAATTGGCTAAGGCATGAAGAATTTGAAAGCAAAGTTGGCTATTGAGGACGATGAACCCTTGGAAGTTAGAACGTGAGAATCTTGGTAAGTAAGTTGAATTTATATTATGAAATGCTCTAATTATCTTCTCCTTGCTTGTTTTGCAGGAGGAACGTCAAGGCTAGAGCACGATAACTTGAAGCGATGAAGAAAATAATCCAAGATGACATTTCAACCTCGAAGGAAGAAAAGTTGTGAAAATGGCTAAGTGTTGAGACTTGGTATAACTCAAGTGACAAGGAAGAAGTTGAAGAACAACGTCAAGAAAGAAGATCGAGAACAGTGTGAACGCGTCTACAAACGGGAATCTTCTAGAAGATGGTGGCCATTAATTGCTCAT
>VDFB02001883.1:0-14022 GCA_007258455.2 Sequoia sempervirens
TAACCACCTCTACAACTAACTTTTTAATCTTTTATGATCACATGAAACATAAAACACACTAATTTCAAGGTTGTTAACATCCCTATTGATTTTTTATTTTTTTTGACCTTTCAAACATTAAAGTACATCATTAAATTAATTATGTAATGGCATAAAATTAAAACATCATGAATTAATTATGTAACCATAAGTCAAATATAATTCTATCAAGAAATTAATATCAAATAGATAATATAATGAAGTAACTTATACATTTCAATGTCATTGATGTACTTCATCCAACTCTTTATGCAGCATCATCAGAATCCAGTTAAAGCATTATAAGGATTGGTCATATCATCATCGTCATGATATCGAGTTTCGATAATGTCATCATCCACACAGATGTCATCTTCATGAACATTAACTCTACATCATCATCATCTAGTTTCTCCTCTTTGACATCTTAAATGGGGACATCATCAACTAACCGTGATCACAGTCATCATCTACATCATCTTCTAGTTCTTGGTATCTTCTTCTTCCCATAGCATTATACTTTACCATTTCCTCTTAGATCATGTCTAACAACAAATGACCAACCCAGTTTGCCTGGAACCTCTGAGTAAAATACCTGCTCACATTGGCTTGAAAGAACATAGGGCTCATTTCCGGCTCGCTCAATCAACCTTGTATTAACCATGGTAAATCCATTATCATGTTCAATAACAGTTCTCTCAGGATCATTATCATTCAATCATAGCCTATACCATAGGACAATGAACAAAATTAATCTGAAGGACTTAAAGTCACACTCAAGTATATCATCCAAAATCCCATAGTATCGATTTTTTGAGACTTCTAGATGTATGTCGCTTCTAGATGAAACATTAGTCACCTGAAAGACTACAGTTATACTAGAATCACAAGTTTTCTTCATGTCATCAATATTTTGATTCAAAATTTACAACCATTGCACCACATAGCCTTGTGGTGTTTCACCTGCAATATGTCAAACATGTAAAAATTATTGCAATATCGTGAGTTGATAAACATATTTATTCTTGGCCGAATGTATGCAAAGAAAATAATCTCAACATATATATACATCAATATAATTGAAAATAATTAAATAATATGGGTGATTAATATATTTATACGTACCTGTTTATCTCTTAAACCATATGCTAAATCAATTTCCCTTTGTATAACATTGGAATCTCCATTACGATGAGCTTCTTTAACCAATGAAGCCACACCTTCCCATGTTAATGCGCGACCAAATTGTTGACATCGTTCAATCCATCACAGTCATCAATCAAGATTATTCTGGCATACAAATGTGATACATCCACTCTCGACCAATTGTACCAAAATAAAATAGAATTCACAAATGACGTATAATTAGTTAAATACCCACGGTACTACGACCTTAATTTATAATTGATGTATATTGAAGATTAAAAATTAAATAAGTACAATATACATAAAAACCATATGTAAAATGCATTCCAATTAATCTCATGACCATCTTAGGCCCTCCACTTTCCTCGTCACCTTTCTAACAAGTACTCCCTTGAATTTGTTAATGAGTTGGGATCCCAAATGCAATCTAAATGGATATTTTTTGCAAACTTAGGAAGATATTCACTAATGTACACCATGCTCTGGTATACCATATATCCCTCCACCATAGAACCCTCAGGATGTGCTCTTTGTCTAACCAAAGCCTTCAAAAATTTCAAGTGCCTCTCAACCATTCACATTGACCTTGTGTATACAGGTCCACACAATTCAATCTCCTCAACTTGGTGTATGAGGTAGTGTTCTTGTGCATTGAAAAATGTCGAAGGTAGACACTTTTGCATTTCACACATTAGATGAGGAATTTTTCTCCTCCAATAATTTATATCTTCTTATGGATTTCTTTAAATGACAGCCATCTACAAGTGATTCAAAACAAATATATTACTTGATATTTAACAAATATACAATATATTACATAACAAGTAAAACAAATGGCAATTATAAGATGTATACGATGAATTAAAAAATCTAAACTACTTACCTCATGTATTTTCAAGATCATATATAACTTGCACTTCACATTATTTATCGAAGTTATGCAGGAGAGATAGAGTGGGAAGCGTACTGCAACAATTATAAAATGATCTTTTCATTATTTTTCCAAAAGTAGTAAACACAATACACTAGAAAGTACATACATTATACAAGTGTATATAATATACCAGAATAATTACCTTAATGAAGGTATGCCAATCATGCGTTTTCATCCCTGACCCAAATTCACATTTCTTTGTTATTATATTGTTTATGTTAGCGGCAAATCCTGTGGGAAATCAAAATTTTTGTATGAATTATTTTATAGCATTTCTTTGCTGCTCTATTAATAACCAGGAAGGGCACTTATATTAATTTGGTCTCCATCACTATTCAATTCAATGACATTTTTCATTGCATGATTGGCTTCCTGAATGTCACTACAAATTTTTACAATTTTTTCTTTGTCATGCCTTCCATCCAATATTTTCCATAACGGTTCTATTATATTCTTTCCGATATGCATTGTATTAAACAAATGCACAATTTGTAGCTGCTCATAGTAGAGCAACCTACTAAATTGTCTAGGATAACTTTTCAGTCCCTGTGGAAGCTGGCCATTAATGCCTTGACGACCTTCATGAAGCATATAAGTTAAACAAATTAACAACGACAATCATTGTCAATTACAACATGAGTAAACACAACACAATATAAAAATATAAATTCAAAACATATCATATATGATAGATAAACAATTTGATACGATGTATAACCTTGACGATTGATTCTATTATATTCCAACTTCCATAGGTGAGGTGACATTCTTATTAGTTTGATGTAGTCTCCTCTTTCCATTGAAAGATGTTTTCGGTGGTTCGATGCCATAATGATTTCTATGGAGGATGCCTATACTCATCAAACACACTTCCTAAACTTGTTGGCGATGAGATTTCATCTTTGGACCACAAATTGGACATGCAAATTCTCCTTTGTTTGAGACATAGAGATGATATAATTGGATTAAATATGTCCAATTTTATAATTATATATAATGAATAGATTATTTTAAAACATTCATGATATCTACTTCATCAAATTAAATATTGTTAAAGTGTAGTCAAACGTTATAACATACCACAAAAATGTGTTAGCCCTGGGGCATCATGAATTGTCTATACAAGCATTGCATGGAATTGAAATTGTCTTTGTCCTATTGGTCTAGAGACGTCATACATAGTGATGCCATTCCATAACTTTAGTAACTCGTCGATAAGAGGCTCGATATATACATTCATATCTTTAACTTGGTACTTACCTAGTTGAATGAACATAAACATTACATAATTATTATAACCATTTTACTGCAATATATATAAATTAATGTACATGACTATTGAATGAAAAAAATATAAGTCATTATACAACAAATAAGACAAATGAGATGCTACTACGTTAAAGAAAATTGATGTAAACAAATACCTAGAACAATCATTGACAACATTATGTGCTCCCTCTTTATTGACATCCATGGAGGAATGTTATTGTTGATAACAAAAATAGGCCACATTGAGTAAATAGATCTCGACTCTCCAAATGGATTGACACCGTCCACTCCCAATGAAAGCTTGAGGTTCTTCTTTAAAGTGTGGCCATTTTTCCTCCAATGTCCCTAAATGTAGAACCATCTGCAAGCATTCGAAGAATGTCATCTTCACTTCTATTTCATGCATGGTAATCCATAAATTGAGCTAAGCTTTCACACCTAAATAATCATTGCATACATGGAATAATGGAAATATAACGAAGAACATATGACACCTTTTTATTACTTGATACATTAGATATCTACGATATGACATTAAGACATTGTTGCAAATTCTTGTTGTTTATGATATATAATATAATCATTGGGATACATCATGCTTGATACTCCATTCCGATATCTTTCATAATGGCACATAAATCTCGGTATGGGCGAGGTAAAATATTTGATGGTGGTAACAAAAATTCACCAATCAATCTACAACAAAAAATAATTTGTTCATATAAAGAATATTAATGGTACATATTTAATCCTTTATTTACTAGTGATGAACTAACAACAATTAAAATAGATGAAAAAAGATGACATATATGACATACCTTAACATCCGTGAGATTGCTATGTTTGATAAACCATTCATAACCTTCAAGTTCAACAACAATGCAATGAGAGAAGGATTGTTTGAGCCTTCATAAAGGGTAATATGCCTTCATCAAATGCAGGTAAATCATGGTATCATCAAAGTCATCTTGATCACATCATGATCTGACTCACGCCACTAAATGTGTCATGGATCAATGTATTTGTACCATCATCTTCAACTATGTTTTCTGGTGCATGATCATTTTCTTCCATGGGATCATTAACTTCATCTTCGATATTCACAGCTCCATGTTCCTCCACTTACAAAACCACATTCTTTGGGCCGTGATAATCCATATCATGTGACGTAGGGCGCCCTACCTTTATAATAATGATAGACACAAATAAACTATGATCATGATCAAGAGTGATATTATATATATATATATATATATATAATGTTACTTGATATAAACATTTACAAATTCAATCAATATAAACACATATAATGAACAACTTACCAATGGATGATAATCATGCCCCCCTTCAATGTGACCATGCTGCCTACAATGTTTCTCAACTATTGTGATTAAAAGTCATATCGTCTTTAAGCCCTTGCAATTATTTCAAGGACAATAACATTTCCCATCACCCTTTCTTTTCAATCTAGCCCACAATCTATCAAGTGTCTCTTCATTTTGTTCTGGACTAATATTATTTAACATGATTTTTCTTTATCAAGCTTGACTATTTAGATCTTCAAAAAATATCAAACTCACACTCCAATAATTTTTATTCATAGACATGTAACAAAATATAATCATTCTGATATTTTACACCAAAAATTTTTGGCATGCAACCACCCCTGCAAAAGAGAAGATAGTCTGAAGTTAATGACCCCAAAAAACACTTTAAAATGCTAATTCCAAAACTTATTAAATTCTAATTTTACTATGATTTCCAACCGTTAAGACTCCTAAAATTAGAATATTGAACTTGATCGTAAACTTCCTACAACGATGGAGGTAGCGAGCCAATAAGAGCAAGTGACCCATTCCTAAGGAGCAACAAGTCAGAATCATCATTGCTAATGTCAATACGGATTTATCCTTTTAGTTAAAGATGCAATGTGTCACTTCTTATGACGGAGGAACTTATCCTAGGGCCCTCAATATTGAGAGAGCCCCTAATGTAAGGAAACACACTAGTAGAATTTGGCAAATAAATGACTAGGTGACTAAAGGTGAGTCACAACAACTAAAAAATGACTAAATTACGCTCATTTTTTACAGCTCAACTATAAATGGTAAATAAATTACAAGTTTTAGTCATTGATTAAAAATTATTTAGTCACACAAATAAAAATGACTAAATAGTTAGTCATTTATTTAGTCACAATCCATTTCAATAAATCATTTAAGGAATCAAGAATATAGTCCGCCAAAATACTCTAAAACTTTAACAAACATACCCTAAAAATTTTGTCAAAATCTTATTTTCAGGCGTAGCCCACCAAAATGAAGTTTTCATTTTAATAAACATACTCTAAAACCTTTGTCAAAACATTATTTTCAAGCATAGACCGCCGAAATGGAGAAGTGTTTCCATAAAGAATGGCAGAGAACGATCATGAAATGTGCATGAAAGGAGACATAGGATTCATTGCTGCTTATCTCATTCTTGCTCTGCTCAACAAATCTTACATTGTTCCTGCTACTATTTGTAATCTAGGTATTTACTTGACATATATTTGCATAATCTCAAATTCCTTCAGAGGCTTTTGAAGTATCAATGTATCCTATATAGGGTTTAGAATGATTTCTTTTAATTAAAAATAAATAAATGATATATTTCCCTGTAATTAGATAATGTGGAGATCTCCTAAATCTGCCCCAACACACTATCCTCTTTGGCACTGTATTCATTACTCCAACTACTAGGGTTTTGCATGTGACATATTTAATATCTTCATGACCATGGCTTTTAAATAGATCTGAGTCTTTGCTTTAATCCTTTTCATGGTAACCCTTGAGTTCCATAATCCACCTTTAATCTCTTCTAAGAACGTTGTCTTAAGCTAGACTGCATAGTATGCATATAAAGCAAGTCCTTCATACCTGCCATTGTTCCAAACCACCACTCCTTTGCCTTGCTTAAAATGTTGCCTCCATAAGCACAATAGCATGTTTTAAAATCATGGTTGTAGTGATTGACCATTAAAGGTCACCACTTTCATCATGAAGATACAATGAGATTTTTCTCTTCAAACTCAAGGCATTATGCAAGATAACATTGTGAATTGTTTGTTGTGTATGATTTGATTTTCTTACACATTTAATACTTTGCTAACTTCCTTTAAGACTGGGTATTGCACCCTCAGCTGCAATCTCAAACAACTCACTCACTATCACTTGAATATTCCTTTCATGAGCATCCTTCTATAAAATCAAACTATGCCCTATAGACTGCCTACTTACTACAGGGGACTCATTGTTTCATGGTATTGTAGATCTTAAAATCATTCAACCTTATTGACACTACTTCATAGTCCACAAGGTATTGTTCACTATTCTCTCATCTTTGATGAGTCTCAAAACACTGCTCAAATGTACAATCACTACCTCCATTATACATTAATGGCTAAGAAGAAACATTGAACCTATGATTACATTTATTTTACTTCATTTGAATGAGTCATTTCACGTTGTTTTCCTTGTCTAACACTACCAAAGCATTTGAAAAACCCTTAAGGTTAGCAAGGTGGAAACTCACTATTAAAATATCCACTTTACTATGCAAGGTTTGAGCTTTATTATCTTGTCAAGTTGCTCAACCTCTTTTTGACTATCACATCTCAAATGACTGTCATTCTTCTTACCATAGATTGCATTTACAAATTTCACTAAGCTACATAATGTGCTTTTTAGTGGCTACAATCTTTGGATTACCCAAGTTTTGCTGTTAGCCCACCTACAATGTCACCGATCTTACGGTATTGCAATTTTTCACTAATCCTATATAGTTATTGTTTATGTTTCTACAGAGGTGTAGGGTTTGTACCCTAATCATGCTCTTACCAATGATTCTATTGGTATTAAAAAACAACCTTAAATCTTCGGTTAGAAAATTAGTTGTCTTGAAAAAGTTGTGGTATGATCTTGGATTGTATCCTAGAGTGTGTGGGAAGCTTGTGTTTGATCATTAAGGTATGTAAACCTGATCAGGGAAATGTATCCTATATATCATGGGTCTTGCTTTAATACTTTCCATATTGGTTATTAGCAGATCACATTATTATAGTTTGTGGTAACCCAAGATTGCATTCAAGTATGTAACAAACTTGGTTTGTAGTTTAAGCTATACAATTTTAAGTAACATTCATAAGGTTTAGAAAATCTTGATCACTCTCTAGAATAGCCCATTAAACATGAGTTGTGCTTGAATGCACTACATAATTGATATAACACAACCACTTTGCATATCAACCAGAGTTATAGGCTCTTTATTGCAGCAAGAGGTAATCACTCTTCGATCATGCTATAATTACATCATAACCTGTTAAACTTGAGACAACCTGAATGCACCCAATGATGATTGACACCTACATTATACAACCTCAATTAACTACATTATATGAGTGCCTCCATTTCTATCACAACATAGCCACATTAAACTTGGGTCACACATGAATGCATCTTGTATTTGTTATAGCACAACTGTCCCACATGACCAATAGAGTTATGGATCACATAATTATAGTCACAAGAATCTATTCCTTGGTTGTGATCTTATGGTGATTCCACACAACAAAATTTGGACATGAAATTCTCAAAACCCTAAACCTCTAAAAAGAAATCTGATGAGGTTGCTTTAAAATATGATTTTCAAACCTGGAACTACAAATCTTACTTCACAACTGAATTCTGCAAAAAGACAATGACTACCCTCAACCTGTCGATATCTTCTTGAATTTTTTCTGATTTTTCCCAAGAAAATCGTCCTTAGTTCTCCACAAACTGTCTCAAGTAGAGCAAAACACTGTCACAATAAATCAGTGAACTCACTTTTCTTTATGTCGGCCATAATTTGATTTTTTTCTATTTTTCATGTTTGTCAAAATTTTGACGAAACTGATAGTCGACATTTCGATGAAACCCAGGTTCGTCAAAATTTTGACGAACGTCGGGGATAAACTTTCAAAAAATTGAAAATTACACATCAAATTTTACAAGCACCCGACGATACATCAAATTATACATATTTCATCGGACATTTTCGTCGGATTTTGCAGTCAAATGAGTTAGTGTGATTTATGAATATGTTGATGATTAGTGAAATGATAAATATTTATGAAATGGGATAATGAAATATGTAAATGGATAAATGACTAAATGATTATGTAAATGTATTATTGTTATGAATAAATGCTTATAATATTTTAATGGTTTCGTGAATATGGAGATACGATTATGCAGATGATCAAAATGAAATATGCAATATATAAAAATGATTATGAGGATATTTTTATGCATCTACACCCTCAACTCCCTTACCATAGTATATCTAGCAGTTATGAAGAACCCCATAATAAATTGAGTTCCAAGTCCAGGTCGAGATCGAGAAGTAGTTCCTTCCATCCATCAGTCGATTGAGTTGAATCAACACTCCAAAATCTAGTGAGGTCAACTCATTACTATGCCAGTTCAGTTCAGGTCTCCTTTCCTCACTTTTTTCCCATTGGAGCTTTGTTCAGTTCAGTTAAGTGATTATCGATTCCTACGGATAAGAAAGACAAGCCTATTGTTGGAGAAGACTAAGCTTTACTAGATGCCCCTCCAAGCCTTCCATTAAGAGATGAGAGAGAACTAGTTGTTTGACTTACAGAACTAGGAAAAGGAGATTAAAGCCTCTACTATCTATTTGGGGAAAGATTCACATTTCATCCCTATTCTATTGGCTGACTCTTGCCCCTGACAACCCCTTTCTTTATTTATCGGGGTTGTTGCTTGATCTGCTAATAGATGATTTTCCCTAGCCCCACAATCCGGAGATGATAGATTTGTGGAGGATCACCTAGCTAGCCTTTCTTCTCTAGCCTACCCCTTGTAGTTTCTTTAGGTAATGCAAATCTTTCCCCTGCCTCCCTACTATTTTATGATGAAACTCATGTTTATCCTTCTCTTTGAGCCCTATCCCTATATCAGGAAAGACTCAAGAATGAAACGTTGATATGGATAGTTGAGTTGAACCACCACCTTTCCAAATAGAAAATGAGGGATGACTCAAGCAGCTAGGACCAACCCCTAGTTAGCCTTTGAATCCACCCATCGATGATACAATCTCCTTCAAATCACCTAGAATTAATTGAAAAGGGGGAAAAGTCGGATATTCAAGAGAAGTCAGTCCCAATGGTCGAGTAACTAAAGTCCCTGAAGTTGGGTGCCCTTTCATTTCTTCGCTTTGAGGAGCAATATAGAAAGAAGGGTTAGTCAATAATATTGTCCCAGATATTGAAGAATAGGACTTTATAGTCGAAAGAAGACTAAACATTGAATCCAACCTCCCTAGAATCAACCTCCTGCCTAGGGGACGATCCATAGGCCATTGAAAGCCTTCTAAAGATAGATTGCCCCAATGGGTGGATATTACGGATGAAGCCTCTTCAATATCCCTAGCCAACTATATATACCCCTCTTACTTGGTGCATCACAACTAAATAATTATTTAATTACAACATTACAATATAAAATTTTATGCAATGGTGTACAACACCATATCCCAACAACTTAAAATCATGAATATCGAGCAAAACACATCATCTACTTCAGTATCTGCAAAAGCATAACATGCCACAAAAAAAGAGTAAATTATGTGGACAATATAAATAATTCATTTTCTTTAATAGATATCCTATGAAAATCAAAATTGACTAACACATTTGTTTTGTCAAAGGAAATTGGACATGAAGCAAATTAACAACACTCCATCAACGACTTTCCATATAGGAAATAATACACCAGATCAAAGGTATTTATACTAGCCAAAAATCTACTATAAAAAATATTAAAATATAGAAAATATATTTTTCAATATAATAGGAGAATTTTTTTTTTAAAGTAGACAACTAAACAAGTAAAAAAACTATATTTTGTAGTTCTATAAAAAAAAATGAAATCATTGGAATTGGGACGAGTATAAGGCTTTTGGTGCAGTGCTTGGTTTGTGCTTGTGGCCAATAGTATGCCACATCCTGCATGGTCGTGTTTGTCTATGCATGCGTGGAGTAAAGGGGGTGCTAGTTTCAACGTCAGTTTTGGTGGAGTTTGTGTTGTGCAGGTGTGACATGGGGGGATCTTCTTGTAGTTGGGTAGGGTTTGTTTGATATTTGGTAGGGGTGGGTTTGGTGTGGGGGTGCTGTGAGGGGCTCCTCTCCTCTTTCCTTTTTTGATGCTCCATTTTGTTTTGTTTTGTGTGGTGTGGCTATGGTGAGTGGTTTAGGGGTTTTTGAGAATGGTTCTTTTTGTGATGTGGTGTCTAGGTTATCTTAGCCTTAGGTTGAGCATTCCAATGCTTTTAACTTCTTGAATAGTTCAATGCAAGGGAAGGGTCCTACACTGAATGGAGGTCTCCAAATTCCCAAAGTGAATGGATGCCTTAAGAGAAGCAAAGTTCATCTAATGTTAGTTATACAACCAAAATTGGTGGTTGAAGATGTAAGCTACCTATCAAACCATGCATTGATATGTAAATTTATGGGCATTCAGGTTTCCCTTCCTTTTATGGAGCTATGGACTCATAGGGTTTGGAATCTAGAAGGTGGCATAGAGGTTATGCTAGCCACTAACAACTACTTTGTGGTGGTGTTCTCATGCCTGATGGATCATAATAAGGCCTTTGAAGGGGGTCCTTATTTTTACAACTAGGTTGGATTGTTCTTTAAGCCTTGACACATTGGTTTTAATCCATCTGAGGATATGCCTTCAAGGGTTCTAGTTTGGGTACACCTCTCATGGATCCTATTGGAGTTTTGGACTAATAATAGCCTGCACATGATCACTCTCTTGTTGGGCAAGCCAGTTGGCCCATCACAATAGAATTTGGATAAAAAGGTAATCTCTTGTGCACACATTTGTGTTGCTCTAGAATTTTGCTTTGGTCTATCTCATGGATTCAATAGCTAGATTATGAGGCTCTCCCTTTTTGGTGTCGTGTTTCCATGAGTATGGTCATTTGCAAAGGAAATTCGCAAAAAATTCCATTGCTAGTGAGTCTTCCAATGGGGCATCAGTTAATGATCCTTCTAGTTTTGGGCATAGGAAAAACAAAGGGAAAGCCTCGATGGTTGAAGGTGTTCTGAATAAGGAGGGTTTTGTTCTAATGAAACCATGCAACAAAGGAAAAGGTTTGAAAAGGGCCGTAAAGGGTAGATAGTGTGAGGAGACCTTTAACAGGTTTGAGGCTTTGGAGGTCTTGGATAAGTAGGTGGGGGCTCTTGATAGTTTGTTCAATGGGGAAGGTCTTGTGTGTGACAAAAAACCGATGGCTAGGGAGACAATTAGTCTGAATAGGCTTCTTGGTGCTCTTAATGCTTTACAGACAGACACAGATCAAGGGCATGAGAATATTAATATAGTGGAGCAACCCGAAGGTATTGAGGTTGTTGGTGATATGGTGGTGATTCCTAATTTGCAGCCATCAGAAATGGGTTCTCTAGTTCCTAGTAAAGGTGCTAAAGTTTCATCCTTGTTAGGGCTACAACAAAAACATATTAAAAAGGGAGGTCTAGATAAGTCTAAAATTGGTTAGAAGAAGGACCGAGATAAGTTAAAGGTTGTAATGTTGCAAAATTGCACCTAGGGGAAATTTCACATTTTAGAACTTTGCCTAGCATTTATTGCACCTAAACACATTTATGATAAGAGCCTCATGGGTCAAAATTTCACGATTCCAACTCCACGAAGTCCAATGACAAATTGACAACAATTCATTGCCTTGTTTCCTAAAAATTAACATTTTGGACACCTACATGGCACACAAATGTCTATGTAGTGTGCTAGTGTCTTGGCGGCTTTCCAAGTTTGAAACGTGGAATCTCAAAATCTTGACTTGGGACACACATCTTTTTAGTTAGATTCTCAGGTGTAGCGGCTCCATCCACCCTTGCATGCAACAAAACTCCCTTTTTCTCTCATTTTGGGGGGTTCTTGCTCATTTGATTGGTTCTCTTCTCAATCTCACTTCATTCTTAGCCTCTTCTACTCTTGGAAAAAAAACTTCTACAAGAAAAGCTCTGTTGGATTGAGATACCTCCAATAGCCAAAGCTCTCTAGCAAGCATTCAACAGTGCATCCGTGTGTTCAAGAAGGCACTGGGGATTGTTGGTAATGCTCTCTTGCTCTTATCTATTTGTGAATAAATTAGATCTCTTTGTTCATTTACTACTTGGTGGTGTGGGTTCTCCTCCTCAAGTTGGGATTGTTTTCACCACTTCCTTTTGTCTATTTCATTTACTTTCTCTATCTATCTGGATTTCCATGGAGGTGGGAACACCAAAACGGGGGTTTGACTCCAACAAGCCCCAAAATAGCCCCAACATTTTTCCTCATTCGTTTTGGGTGCAGGTTGCCAAAGTGGAGCTCGGAGGAAGGATTCAAATGTTTGGCCATTTGTAAGTGTTCTTTTAGCTCTCCTTATATTTTGTCTCATTTTTTGCTTTCTATTTAGTTACTCTATTAAACAGACCTCAAATCCATGTTAGATAGTGAGGTTTTTAATCATTTTTCCCAAGTCTTGAGTTCTCTATTGCTGAGGACGCCAGTGCGTGCTTTGGAATCCAGCACACCACGTTGGTGTCTTGATTCCATACTATAGTCCACTGGATGAGAACTCTTCCTTTTGAGGCAAAGATCTAGGAACCTTGCTCTCTCAGATTCTGAAGCAATATTTTGAGATAGTGGCTCTATGTGTGATTTCTTTTCAATTTCTTCATTCAACTAATATTGAGGTGGTTAAGGATAGTTCACTCCCTGGGATTCTCTTGAGAATGAAGAGACTCATGAGTAGAAAATACCCCTTATCTCACAAAGGTAATGGGGGAAAATTTAGTGGAATCAGGGTTTGTTAAGACTATTGAGTCCCACTTCTCTCACCCTTAGAAATGATTGTCCTATCATGGAATGTGAGGGGTTTGAACAACATCCCTAGAAAAAAGGTTGTTTATGAATTGATCAGAGAAAATTCTCCTGATGTTATATTTATTCAGGAGTCTAAATTTCCAGTGGAAGGAATGATGAATATTGCTACTAAATTGTGATGGAGAGGTCAATTCCAGTGCTTGGGTGCTCAGCGTAGTGCTGGTGGGATTGCTTGCTTGTGGGATCCTTGCAAAATTATCCCTTTGTGGTGGATTTTGAGGAGGCATTCAATGTCATTGGTTGCTTCCAGCATTGAGTGTGGAGAAGTCATCCTCTTCACCAATGTGTATGCCTCGAATAATTATGCAGGTAAAGTTCATCTCTAGGCTCACATCTGTTTTGTGCGATCCTTAGATCCTCATTTTCCTTGGATCATGGTAGGTAACTTCAATGCCATTATTTGAATGAATGAAAAAAGAGGGGGTGTTGATATATTGAAGGCTTCATCTACTTTGTTTAAGGATAATATACTTTCATTAAACTTGATTGATATTAAGCTAGGGAATAGTGTTTTTACCTGGAGCAATAGGAGGTGGGGTGGCAATATTCTTTGAAAGATTGGACAAGTTCCTAGTATTGAGTTATTGGATTGGCTATAAGTGGACTACTAGGTCTAAAATTTTGGGTTGGAGGGGTTTGAACCATTGGTCTATCATTCTC